>JAJSPD010000159.1:0-43314 GCA_021307315.1 Bisporella sp. PMI_857 | reverse complement strand
TGAAGCTGGACTGCAAGTAGATATCAAGAAAACCGAATTCAACGTCACCCGAACCAAGTACTTAGGGTTCATTGTGACTACTAACGGTATCGAAGTAGACCCAGAGAAAGTACAAATTGTTACTGACTGGAAGCCCCCTACATCTGTACGCGGCATACAGTCATTTCTCGGCTTTTGCAATTTTTACCGACGATTCATTAAGGACTACGGAGCTATTGCCCGCCCGTTGAACCACTTGACAGGCAAGGACGTTCCATTCGACTTCAATGACGAGTGTCACGCATCGTTCGAGCAGCTGAAGCAAGCGCTGGTTACGGCCCCGGTACTGACCCATTACGACCCGCAAAAAGAGGTTTTGCTGGAAACAGACGCTTCTGACGGGGTGATTGCGGGAGTATTGTCTCAAAGAGCTACAGACGACGAAAACGCTTTATGGCAACCTGTAGGCTATTTCTCAAAAACCTTGACTCCTGCAGAGCTTAACTACCAGATACACGACAAAGAAATGCTAGCTATAGTTCGCTCTTTCGAACAATGGAGAGCTGATTTAGCACGAACCGACCACAAAGTCAAAGTAGTTACTGATCACAAAGCACTGGAGTATTTTATGACCTCTAAGGAGCTCAACGGCCGCCAGGCTAGGTGGGCTGAAGCATTATCCGAATTCTTCTTTACAATTACATATCGACCGGGCCGCAAGAATGAGAAAGCAGACGCGCTGACACGAAGAGATCAGGATACGGAAGATCTACAAGCCACGAAAAAACGTCATCGCACGCAACAGTTTCTTACAGATGACCAGGTCGACCCCCGTATCCGCGCAGAGCTGCTAAATGATACGCAGCACACACTCGCACCAATAGAAAAGCCGACAAGCGGACAAGCAACGACTTTGTCAGAAACTCTATCCCCATGGGTGCTCGCAGATCGAATTGTAGCTGCTAATCGCAGCTCTCCAGAGCTAGCAACAGACCGTCAGCGAGCAGCGAACGGAGAACAAAACTGGGCTGTAAGCAACGGGTTATTGCTGTGGCAAGGCCGACTAGTAGTCCCTCCTATCGACAATCTCCGCACGGAGTTAATTCAGGAAGCTCACGCTCAAGTGTCGGCAGCACACCCTGGCCGAACCAAGACTGTGGCTGTAATAGCTAGACGATACTGGTGGAAAAGCTTACGCACCGACGTAGAACGATACATGAACAACTGTAGAGAGTGCAGACGCGCTACAGTATTCAGAGACAAAGCTCCGGGCAAGCTACAACCTTTGCCAGTTCCGGAAAGGCCATGGCAACACGTGGCCATGGACTTCAAATCGTACCCGACGGATCGTTACGGCTACGATTCGGTTCTAGTAGTAATAGACAGATTCAGTAAACAGTCCGTAACGATGCCATGTTACAAAACGACAACCGCAAAAGACATGGCACAGCTGTTTATCGATCACGTTTACAGGTCACGAGGAGCACCAACTACTATTGTATCAGACAGAGGTCCCCAGTTCATTTCAACGTTTTGGCACGAGCTTTGCCGAATTCTCGGAGTGAAACTTAAGCTTTCGACAGCTTTCCACCCTCAAACTGACGGGCAGACAGAAATCATGAACCAGTACCTTGATCAAAGGCTTCGGCCTTTTATAAATTATTATCAAGACAACTGGTCGAGCCTAGTAGCTTTAATGGACTACGCGCAGCTGACTTTACCCCATGAAAGCTTAGGTATGCTGTCCCCGTTCGAAGTGCTCAACGGCTATGCGCCAACTACGTCCTATGATTGGAACAGGCCGAAAGAGCCTTTAACAGCCAGAGAAAAGCTAAGCGTAGAAGAAGCAACCGCTTTCGCTAAAAGAATGCACTTTACTTGGGACACTGCTCGTAGCTTGCTCCGCAAAGCTCAAGAACGAATGGAAGCATCCGTAAATAAGCACCGCAGAGATATTAACTTCGGTGTAAACGACTGGGTATACGTGTCGACAAGGAACTGGAAAACCGACAGGCCTAGTAAAAAGCTCGACATTCAGAACGCTGGCCCTTACAAAATTCTAGCTCAAGAAGGGAACTCTTACCGGCTGCAACTGCCTGACAATTTGAGAATACACCCCGTGTTTGCACCACAGCTGCTCCGCAAAGCTGCAATGGACCCGTTACCAGGCCAATTACCTGTTCCAGAACCACCTATACAGGTTACGGAGGACGAAGAGTGGGAAGTAGAAGAAATTCTAGCTGTTCGGGTCCGTAATCGACGGCTACAGTACAGAGCAAAATGGGTAGGTTACGATATCGATCCCGAATGGTATCCAGCCTCCAATTTCAAGTATAGCCCACACAAGCTCAGGGACTTCCACCTACACAACCCTACGCTCAGAGGACCGCCGGCAAACTTACCGAAATGGATCAAGGAATGGGAACAGGGCAAAGACGACTACGATGAGCTAGAGGGCGATTCGGAAGCATCAGAAAGCTTGAGGGCAAGCTTTTTCGGAAGGGGGGGTGATGTCACGGCGCTGGCGCGCCTACGGCTTCTATAAGGCCTGACGGCCTGTAAGGCACCCGTGGGGACACTCGCGTAGCACGTCACGTGATCCGAACTCCTGTATATAGGCTTCCCTTTCTACTTCCATAGTTCTGTAGTTCTATTATTCTCGATTCTTACCCGTATTACTTTGAGCCGTTGCTCCAATCCTACGTGCCGTGACAATTACAAGCCGGTATATTAAAAGTAGCAAATAGTGCGTAAAACTTTTCGAAAGCCGTTCGAAAATTTAAACTATTAATATTTGCTAGTTTTATTAATTTCGAGCTACTTAAAACGTTCGACACTAAATGTTCGTTTGTATATTTACGTAAAATAGCTGTAATTTGCTGAAAAAAAAAACATTTTGAATATACGTTCGGCTGTTAGTAATACTCGTAATGCGAGCGTTTTGCTTTACAGTGTTACTTATAAATGCAGCTTTAAAATTTCCGGAGCTGTTTAGCAACCTTAAAAAAAGTCCGTTCGGTTAAGTTTAGCAATAAAAAATGTAAAGTTAAAAAATAAAAAAATGCTTATACTGTTAAAGTAAAAGTACAAATAAAAATAAAAATGTCGGAAACTGCATATAAATAAATAGTCGGCAAAAAAAAAACTATATTTTCAGTATTATAAAAAGTAAATAATAAAGCATTGCTAAAGCATATATGCGAAACAAATACTAAAAACACACAATTATAGCTTACAAAAAGTTAGCGTAATACAAATATTATTTATAATATTAAATTATTTTTTTGCGGTAAAAATAATGTACTTTGTTTGTTATTATACTTAATACTGCTAAACTGTAGCGCGAACAAAATTTTTTACAAAACTAGTATTTGTAGTTGTACAGCATTTTGTTAAGCGTTTTAAGCGATTATTAATACGTTAAACGTAGTTAATTTGTTAATACTGTTATTTGTTTATGTTATAATAAAATGTTTGTTTACTATTGTAGTAAAAAATAAAAAACAAAAACGCGAATGCTTTTTATCGCAACTTTTATTTTTATGTATTGCTTGCGTTTTTATTTCGACTATACTATTTGTTAACGTATTTTTGTATGTTTTTACTAAAAATTGCTTGTAACAAATAGAGGGCAGCAGGAGGGATTGCAATATAACAGATAAAATATGTGACTAGCGATGTCGTTGCAATAGTGATGAATTGATATTAGAAGTATGCTTGTAAGTCTAACATGGAAGGAAAAACTCAAGCTTGCCTTGTTCAGAAAGCTCTAGCTGTTCCTTATATCTTTCACTGTGCTGTAGCTGTGAGCCTGTGGCTGCTGTAGCTGTTGTAGCTGGAAGCCTGTGGCTGCTGGAGCTGTTGTAGCTGGAAGCCTGTGGCTGCTGTAGCTGTTGTAGCTGTAAGCCTGTGGCTGCTGGAGCTGCTGTAGCTGGAAGCCTGTGGCTGCTGTAGCTGTAAGCCCGTGGCTGGCCATGGGCGGAGCGTGCCGCTTGCAGCCCTGAAAGTCCTACAGCTGAAAACCCTTCGGCTGACTGTTACAATTAGTCAGCCAATTCTGGGAATTTTGCTGTAAGTTTATGATTTTAATTGCTAATAACTTAATAACTACTAATACAATAAATATAAAAAGTATCACATTATATTAAGATTTATTTAATAATTATTTTTGTTTTTATAAGTAAATTGATTACTATTATATTTAATAAAGATGTACAGCTTTGAAGTTAAGCAAAAATTTTGTTAGCAAAATTGAATGGTTAGCTTTTTTTTAGGGCAAAATTTTTGCGAGAATCTCTCAGACCCTCGGAGAGGAATCACCTTCTGAGCTCTTTTATTGGCTCAGGAGTGTACGGCCCACATACGGCCCACATGTGGGGCATATTACCTCGCCGAGGGTCTGATTTATGAGATAAGTTCATGCCGCAAGCGAAGCAAGGTCACGTGGAAGAACAACGACAATCGATAATCCAACCGCCAGCAACCCTTTTACAGCTCTGGCTAGGCAAGCTGTACAGACTGACAATAGTGACGAGGATAGTGAGGATGATCTCTCAGAAAGAGACGTACCTTTTCAAGCAGGCCCAGGCGCACCGAAACCCAAGCGGTGTATCGCTATTCATACACCTGACCAGCGGGCGGCTGGCACCTCCTGCGGCACGCGACAAAAGCGACCCATAAGAGCGGGAGCCAATGGAATGGCGGCCAGGAAGGGTATAGACCCACTTATGCCGTGACACCCTTACAAATTTCCTAATTGAGCTGCGACCCCTTTGATAGCGAAGGGTCTGGTACTGATTCGGTCATGCCGTCTAGTAAAATGAATGATTGCTGTCTTCTTGCCTTCGAACGTGGCTCCGCTCCGCCTTTACCAGTCCATTGCTTTGTCGATGATAGCTTGAATCCCTTCTCGGTTCATATCCGCTGATGACCCTGTAACCCACGCGTTATAGTCATCCACAAATGCTATTGATCCCCCATTTGCATTCAGTTTGTGCTGAACTAGGTCGGCATTGAAGAAGAGGAACAAGATTGGCGACAGTGGTGACCCTTGCGGTAGGCCTGCTTGTGGCAGTGGCTGCTGTTGAGACGTGTGGCCATTGACTAGTATGGTTGGGGTGCGTTCTGAGCAAAAGGCATCAATCCACCGCACCAGGGCCGGTGGGATGCCTCTCGCTGCGAGTCTCTGCAACAGTCTGTCCTTGTACACTCCATTGTATGCGCCCTTCACGTCGAAGCTAACCAAGCTAAGGACCTTCTTTGATCTCCATGCATTATAGATGTTTTCTTGCAGCAACAAAAGTGCCTGTTCAGCAGAGCGCTTCTTTCTGGCCCCGAAGTGATTCGTGGGGAGCAGACCACAGGTCTCTACTGCGTGCGATATTCTTTCCGCAATCACCGACTCCAGGACCTTGCCCAGTGTGGAGAGCAGCGAGATCGGCCTCCATGATTCTGCAACCGTGTAATCACCTTTGTTTAGCTTCTTCAGCGGTATGATCTTGGCATTTCTCCATTGTGTAGGGAGTTCCCCTTCGTCTAACGAAGTCTGAAAGAGGAGCAACACCCTGTCTTTGACCACTGGCCATACCTGCTTCCATACCATGGCTGGTAGCCCATCCTCTCCTGGCGCCTTCCATGCCTTCGCCGCAAACATCCTCCGTTCGACTTCTTCCATGGTCAGGGGAGGCATCGACACTGCGGTTCGCCGTGGTCGTGGTCCTTCATCTTCTATCCTCTCCGGCAGTGGGGGAAAGAACACCGACAGCAGTTCCTCTGCTTGTTCAGTTTTGTTTTTCGTGGTGGATCCGTCTCTTCTCGTTAGCGGCGGTATCTTGTCAAATGCTGAACTGCCGCTAGGATCTAGGTATTTTGCCGCTTGCCAGATGTTTGTGTCATCTGCGAGGAAGTCCTCCCAGTGCGCCTTTTTCTGTCTCCGGACAGCATCATGGTATTCCTTAGCAGCTTCATTTGCTTGCTGTTCTAGTTCAGGAAACATGCGACCCATCCGTCGTTGCGTTCTAGCCTGGTTCCTCCAGTACGTATAGACTCGCCGCAGCTGTGTGAGATCTGTTGTCCACCATCTCTTCGCGTATGGTGAAGGTTTAGCCCTTGGGGTGAGTGCATGGACTGCCTCCAGCACCGCTGTCATCAACCCATCTGCCTGTTGCTGTACACTTCCGCCAAAAGGAACGAAGCGAAGATTGGTAGTAATCCTGTCTTTTATGTCGGTCCACGGCGCATTTTGAAAAGCAGCCTTGTTTCAACAGCTCGTTCCGGAGTCGCGACGTCGAACGTTGTCTGAATTGCTCTGTGATCGGATCCATGCTCGGTCGTGTGGACTGTACACTTCACCACTGATGTTGCCAATTCCTCGGAAGCCAGTACCAGATCAATTGTTGACTCATGATTCCCCCGTTGCCACGTCTTCGTTCCCCTCGGGAGCAAGCTGTGTAGGGCATGCTCACTCATGACGTCGATGATCGGGTCGGCCGCTCCTTGCCTTTCCCGTGAGATGTCCTCTCCTCCCCATAATTGATCGTGCCAGTTGAAATCCCCGGCAAGGACCACATCCACTCGGGTGCCAATCTCGCTGCGTGTTTCTCTTAGTACCTGGTGTAATTCGCGTATCGCAACCCTCAATGCCTCTGCATCCTGCGGTTCAACGTAGACTGACACGACCAGTATCGACCAGGGTGTCCAGTAGTTTGCCAGTTTACAGTTTGTACTGCAGTACAAACTAGATCGTACGGATTTTATTAAACTAGGAAACGTACTAGATGATGATATATTCCAACTAGTTTGTACTAGCCTAGTCCGTTTGTAAAGTAGGCAAACTGCAGTTTGTACTAGGAAACTAGTTTGTTTAGTAAATTCCTGATTTATATGTTAGCTATGCTAAAAACAGTAAAGCCCCTAGGTAAATTTTATCTCTTTTAGCGTCTTTTGCAAAGAAATGGTGATTGTTATGACCTTGGCGGGAGGACCCCGCAATGTGACTACTGTGCATGTGTTATGTCACATGATTGAGTTACAAGGAATCAACTCGAAATGAAGATGATTAAGGCCTTAGCATGTTTTAAATCGTGGTACAAGTTGAAGGATTGGGAGAGACTTGAGAGCTTGTTGTTTATTGGTCATGTAATACAGCCAATGTATGATGATGATCCAAAAGGGGTACTCACGTGATTGATTTTAGGGGTTAGAAGCGAAACTGCAGTTTGTACTTAAACTAGCTAAGTTTAAACAGTCCGTACACCTCAAAATGTCAAACTAGATCGTACAGATTTTACAAACTAGCAAACGGACTAGTTCCTAAAAAATTATCCCGTATACGGACTGTTGAAACTACTGGATACACTGGTATCGACCGGTCTGGGAGTCGCAATACCGCTGCCGTGAGGTCCGATGACGATTGTATTGGCACCTGTTCTGCTTCGATATCCTTCTGAATCCAGAGCATGCTTCGAACCGCCCACCTTTCCACACGTTGGACTATGGGTACTATTTTGATCCAGTTTGGGTGTCCCATTGGGGCTGTCACCATAGTGCCGTCGATGATCCTCGCATATGGCTCAGATATCGCCAACACTCCACAATCCCTTCAATTGCTCATCACTCATTAAACTGTGTTGCACCTCTCGCTGCTTCCGGACATTCAATCGGAGTATTTGAAAGGTTTTACGCATCCCGGGAGCGGTGGCGTGTTCCGCAGTTCCCGCTGAGCGATTCGTGTGGCCCTCCGCATGTGGCACACTTTGGTATTACTGCTTGACATTCACTGTGATGGTGTCCTACTTGAGCACACTTGGCACAGACTTGCAGTTGCGTGCATGAGTACGCCTTGTGCCCGATTTCCTGGCATCGATAGCATTTCTGTGGACCATATCGCGGCTTGAAGACCCTGGTGTAGGCCGACTCTCCTGCGACATGGAAATATTGGTCTTGTAACAGTCGTGCGGCTTCGCTGCCTTTAGTACCCGTCAGGACACGGCACTCAGGCCATTTGGTCGAGGACCACATGTGACTTACCGATTAGGTATAGTCTGGTCTGATGCCCCTGGCACGGCCACATATGGCCTGAGTGCCTGAGGTAACACAGACGCTTCCAGTGGGTGACAGGCTAATTTACGCACGGGCCACATCACCAGAACTCAAGGGCGGTTGACATCGATTATTTATTCTAATTACTCAACGAATTACCATTTGGCAGCCTTAATAGGCTTCCCACCATTATTCTTGACCCTTGTGCATCGTCCACGCATGTCCTTGATACGGTCCTGTATCTCCTTCATGGTGATTTTGTCCCATTCGTCTTGAATAGCTGCTTTGACATCCTCTTCAGAGTGGAACAGCCTACGCCATAGTCTCTGCTTTATAATGTTCCAGCATGCCTCTATAGGGTTCAGATCTGGACTCTGTGCTGGGTGCATAAGGTTTTGATACCATGCTTCTTTTTGTAGCTGCGCGCCAGGCCTTCTTTCCGTATGCCATGTGAAGGGTCCCCGTCCTCCTGCAAATACCACTCTCCAGGTATTCTCTTGGCCTGATCTTTGATAGCTTGACAGTAGATAGGCAATAGACGGTCCACATAATACTTCTGAGTCATGGCATTGCCCTTGACTTTGACTTCCACCTGATGAGGCTTCTTCGCCTCCCACTCCTGTACTCTCTGCATATATTCGGCCTCGCTTTCAGTAGTAGGACGCCGGCGAGGCTTGGGAGGCGTTGGAGGCTGCTCTACATGGTCTTCCTCGTCACTGTAGAACTATAATTTGGATGCTTTGCCGCACCAATTGACCCATCCAGCTACATGAAACTTCACTCCTGTCCGAGGCGGCCTTTGCACTATATTCTCGTCGTTACATCGATGCCCAAGCTCTCGTAGAACACCTTCTTGGAAGATAGATGACGGGTCTATATGAGCCTCGTCTGTAAAAGGATATGATCCCAGAAACCAATCAGAGGTTTGCTTTCATGTTCAATGTCGTATGCCTGCATTTCTCCTTCGTTTTTGGCAGAGATCTCCTTCTTGACAAAAGCGCACTTATATATCTAACCTCCGTCAGTATGCTCCTTTAATTTGCTGGTCAATTGGCGTCTTCCCACGGGTAGGATGTGGTACTGTATTTGTGCTTCTAATCGAGCAAACCGGACAGGATTATGCTTTGGATCCACGAGCTTTTTACATATGCTTTTTGTGACTTTTGACGCTGGACCAGGCTTTTGACCTCCCTTCCTGGTACTCTTGCGTGCAAGAGAACCCAAAGTCTCTCTCTGTTTCTCCCAATTCCGGCCTGTGCTTTCTGTAATGCCTATATCGGCTGCAATCTCCCTCCGGGACTTTTTCTCTGGACTCCGGTCGATTGCGTCAAAATACCGGCATTTCCGAGTAGTTGTAGCATCTTTGCCGTCCAGTGGTTTAGGGGAAGGCGTGCGATAGCTTCCATATCGAGTTGAGGGCGCCATATTAGTAGTTGAAGTGGTTTGTTTATTCTCGATTATTTACATTTATAGTGTTGTGGCCCGTGCGTAAATTAGCCTGTCACCCACTGGTGCTTCCACAAACGTGGTGATCTAAGCACGTGAATGGACCCACAAGTCGGAATTCGATAAAAAAGCTGGGCTTCCAATATTCTTCGCTCCTTACGTACTCAAGCTTTACGATTTAACATTCTACTTTCCAACGACAGGAATGGATTCTAACCCACTTCGAGTTATTATCCGGGTTCGTGTTATGGATATTCCATCAGGACGAAATGCGCGAGTTCGTTGTCTTGGGAACATCTTTTGTCAACAGATCCTTAGTCGGCAAATGAACCACGATTTAAAAGCTGAATGTCATGATGCTGAACATTGTCTTCCCAACTTTGATTCAAAGTATGATGTGAAAGCATGGTTCCTCTACGATTTCAATGTCACAGGCCCACTCGATAAAGCAGAGGTTATGAAGATTCCACACAAGGTTTATCTTGCTACAAGACAAGAAGATTCTTGGTAAGTTAAAGAAAGAAATTAGATAGACTTTTATTCTAACTAATAATAGGATATTTACTTCACGGGATTTGTGGGTTGAAAATGCGAAGAATTATTGTGCAACGTATACTTGGGGAGGCAGTTATACAACTGAGTGATATTAGGGACGAGATTGAAAGTTGATTCCTTTCACTCAAGAGGTATAAAACAAAGAATCCATAATCCTTCTTGAATTTATGGTGTTTCTGGAGGCGTTTCTCCCCTGCACTCAGGACATTCTTGACTATCGTCGTCATCTTGCCAGTCATGAGCCCGGCCACGCCCATTAGCATCGCAGGTCTGCCCACTGTCTTGTGCAGTCTGGCATAGTGCCACATGATGAACTCTTGCCCGTTCCTCCCCTCTCACTTCATGTTTGTCAGCACATGAATATTCCGCGTAATTATCATCACACATCTAACAGTTTTAGATATTGATATATAATGATATTGAGCTTCCTCACATTGGTATAGTTCAGATATGAAGCGAGAGAACGCAGGGGAATATCAACGGCTTGCTGAGAGCGGTTGTAAACAAAGCCTAAAGAGTCTGTTAGGATTTGAATGAATTAGAGCTTAGTAGAGTTGATTATAGGACATAGGCCTTGCTGAAAAGGATGTTGAATAGGCTAAGGAAATTTTGGACACGATGACTGCTGGAATGGACTTCAAAAGTATAATATACTTGGGGACATAAGAATCAACGCTACCAAGGAGGGCAAGAACCCCGCCTCAAATTTTCTACGTGGCTCAAATCACCACCCATACTTGCCTGCATATACCCCCACAAATGCGCTGCTGCGCAATCGTCCAAATCGAGCTAAATGCGTTATTATGCGGCTGTTATTCCATGGAAGTTTAGCCTGACGAGGAGATTGTGCGTCACTAGGTCATTAGACGACAGTGTAGAGCAGTGTTGTCAACAATATGGATATTGCCAATTCGTATTGGAAATAAATTGGCAATATGGTCAAAGGCAATACAATACGGCCTTGCCAATATTGCCCATATTGCCAATATAACCACGTGACGTTAGTAAACCTACAATCACCATGGGTTTCACACCTTTGCCACGTAGAGTAATCCGGAGCTGCCTAGAGATGCCTAGAGATGCCTAGAGCTACCTAGAATTGCTTCCTAATACCGGTACTTTTACCTAATGCTTCTATGGGATAAAAGGTGAACTTTGTCTCCCTCACTCATGTTATTTTTCTCGAAGCAACGCAACTTTTCCTGGAGTTTTAACTACGCCAATCTTTCAGTCCGGTTTTCTTTAGCAAGCTTCCTGCTGTGATAATGGATGGCGATACTGCATTTACAGATTGCTTCTTTCTTTCCTCGCTCGATTCAGACATGCCCTTTGATGACGATTCAACTGTAATATTAGCGCATCCTGTTAGCACAGCACCTTCACTATATTTTGCGCTTACCAAAGTTATTGCCGAACGAAAGGTGAAGGCTGTTCAAACCTGGTTTTTTGCTCGACCGCCTTTTTCTACTGAGCCTATACACGATGCAAAAGGCCATCGGATCTAGTACTGTAAATACAGACAGTGCTTAAGCTATCGAGCTATTAGCACAACTAATGCCCGTGCCCACCTCCGGAAAATTCATGCGATTACCGTATCAGAGGCAGAAAGTATAGTGAAACGGGCAACTGCCGAGCGCCTGAAAGGGCTTTTCGAACGACAAGGTCTTTAAGCCGAGGATGTAAGGAAGAAGAGTCAAGAAAGAGTATTTACAGGAGTGCTGAATAAACAACTATTTCTTGATGCTCTACCCTACTTCTCACAACAAGTATAGACGACACCAGTAGCCTTCCACTCGTGGGCGACCCAATGACTGGACAGAAACTTTTCTTCGCGGGTTCACGCTCAGGCAACGACTCAGAATCCCTGGAACTTATGAACCCTCCACCAATCATAGTCAATCTTCCGCCCCTATCATCTTGATTGTGCTGTTTTCACTTTGGAGTGCCATGCTTCACTCCCATGTGGTCACGTGATCCGGTGCGGGGTCCCAGCGACGTGGTTGGCGATGTTTCAGGTGCTTAGATGTGAGTGAATCCGGCCACTGGTCCGCGTCATGGCCCAAGATCCTGTTTAGCTGGCTATTATACAGGGGCTGGCTAAGGTTCAAAGTTACTCTACGTTGGCAGATTACCAGGCTGATTCTTCCGCGCGCGGAAATATCAGAACTCTGATATCTGCTCAACAATGAATTTCTCTATAAATTACTATTCACTTAACGGGTTGTTCTTGAATTACTTACCTACTCTACAAATTGGAACTCGCCGATGTAGAGCTAAGGCCCGGAAGAGGCAAAGCTGCTTACTCGTTCCAGTAAACCCCAGCCTTACAGTATATTGCTGAACGCACGTTCACGACAGATAAAAGAAGATATATTGACAGTGAGGAGTGCACCAGTGGGCGTCGGAATTCATGCGCGCCTCGCCCTTGTCAATGGGTACAACACCCCCTCGAATCTTCTGCCTAGCTGTTTTCGACGGGTACCTCCCTCAGACGACCCTCGATTTGGCATGCCACAGTTCTTGTTTCCCCTGGCGAGGCAGATTTGAGAGCACTCCTCATTCACTTGTGTTAAAACCTTAGCCTCCTTATATTTGACAACACTATTGCCAATGAATTTATAAAGGAGTACGTACCATAGATATCCTTACAATGAAGCTCTTCGCTTTTGCTATCAAAGGTCGCTGATTTTGCGTAACGAGATCGATTTCTTAGGCTAAAGCATCTTAAGATGCGGTCTAACAGTAAAAAGTTGCTGGCAGCATCGATGATCCTTTTCATGCTCTGCATTGACTCGACCTATGCAAGCTACGATACCACAAAATGCTGCATTTCCGCAAACTCATCGAAAGCATTTCTCGATATGCCTCCCAGTGGAGCTCTATGTGGGAAAGTATTTGAAGAAGGAACAGAACCTGCGCCAAACCTCTTCATTACTTACTCCTTCTGCAAGGCCAACTGCGGTAGCTTTCGACGATCCAAGCCCAGAGTTGTGGACGAGTGGGCGGCTCCGCTCGTGCAGTTCGTATTGCCGTCGATCATATTCAGCATGAGCGTCCCACAACGAAACGGATACTTGCCAAAGGAGATATTGAAGCGCCCAAGACGTCAACAGAGGTGGACCAAGTACCCTTCGAAGCTGCTCAGGGCCATACTTGGTTTATTAATTGTGATCATGGACACCCTGCTCTGGATAGGAGCGATTTTGGTTTACGCTGGACCTATGATGCTTTCTGGTCTACACGAGTCTGTGCTTGACTACAAAATATTGAAAGCCGTCTTGAAGCCAAAGACCGAGATACCTATACCTCAGAACACGAAACTTTACATGCTTCTCACGGTTATCTCAGGGAATCTTGTATTAGCAGAAGGGCAACCGAACACCAGAATTTTGGATGTACTTTCATTATGCCCAGCGGCGGCAACACCTGCAGCGCCAATGCTATGTATGCACTGTACAACCACCAACAAAAAGGAGCGATTACGTAGTCTCATGACATCGCAGAACAGCTTTGGGGCGACAATTGCAGCACCAGTGATTTTTTACCTGGGGGCATTCGCTTACACAATTATCGATCTCCTCGGCAAACCTAGCGACCAAGATGCAGCCATCTCTCTTGCATTTGGCGTTGAATGGATGGTTGTTGTGCACGTTGCCATTGTCAGTGGCTGTCTTCTTGCAAGCAACAACCCCAGTAGCGTATCGGTCTTAGTCGGAAATGCTCGAGTGCTGCCAGCACTGCAAGTATCAAGCCCATGGTGGAGGAAACAGTGGTGCCCTGACGTGTACGACACTATGTTCCAGCCAGTTGCCATATGGGAGAGGGGTAGTAACAAGAAGAAATGGCTCTCGGCACATGCTTGGGGCGATCCAGCCATCCACGACTCAGTTCAGATGGGATGTGTTACATGGCCTCTCATTTGGGTCTTCACCTTGATTCTCATCGGATTACCACCGGCCGCTGGTGCGGTCGTGGCTTGGCAAACACCGCCTGTAGGGTGGGGCTGCCGCTCGCTGAGTTTCGTTTGCTACGCAGCCTGCCAGGTCATGGTAATTGTCTTCTGGTTGCTGAAAGAGAAATATCCGGTCCAGATATCCTCTAATTTACGGACTGGCCGATATACAATGCCATGGCGCCTATGGGATACCTTCGTCAACAATCTTTTGGGATGCTGCGTCTCGCTCTGCTACAAAATTCTCATCGGTTTGTCGCTCCTCACCGTGCTTGGAGGTACACTAATGCAGATAATTGGCGTCTATCGGAACTGTCTTTGCTACACAAACGCACAATGGTGGCTCAAGCTCGACCAGGCTCGGGTTGACGTCGCTTCTGATACCTATGATCAGCGACACTCAAGTCAAAACTGGATTGTCATGGGGTGCTTCGCAACCGGTTTCATGGCACTCTGCTGCTACGGAGGCTGGTTGTATCAGCGATACATTCGGGACAGGTATAAGGGAGCAATTGAGGAGTTGATTTAGGGGTTGTTGGAGATGCGCGTCCTTCTCGTTCCGTCTGCATGTTGAAAGTCATGGAAAATATAGCTTTGCGTTTTCGTTGTGGATCGGATCGTCGATCGTTTTACTATACGACATTTGTTTTGGTTGTGTGCATACCGGCAATATGTAGTTCAGATAGCTTAGATATCCTATGTCAGTTGTGACACATTTCTATCGCTTCCGTTCAATCATTCGATTAGACAGATCATATCGCACGAAAGGACTGCCAAGAGTAAGCCTCCACTGTTACAATCACTGAGCACCAGTGGGTGCGCGAATTATTTACGCACGGGCCAGAACACCAAAAATAAAAATATCGCGATATCTTAAAAACGTAAACAACAACTCTATCTCTTATTATGGCTCCCACCACTCGTCGCGGACCCTATAAGTCACCTCCCCCGGAACCTTTAGATGGCAAAGATGCTGATACTACGAGAAAAGGCCGATTCTTTGACGCGTTAGACAATAATCCCACGGGCAAGTCGCAAAGGTCTATTTGCTTAGATCTTGGCATTTCAGAAGGAACTTGTCACGGCACGCGCTGTGGATCTACAGATACAGACGGCAACGGTGGTGCAATACGAGAATCTATAGCTGAGGAAGGAAGAGGGAGCTCGAGGAGAGCAGGCTATATATACATGAGCGGGTTACAGCTCGGCGGGTGTAGAAAAAACTTCCGTGGGTGTAGAAAATTTTTACCCTGTAACGCTAAGCAAGGCCCCCCTAGCTGTAGGAAGGCATATTTTGAGCATATACTTGGGCAATTTCTTAGTTAAATTACAATATTAAGCTTAATGTATAAGCAATTAAAAAATAATAATATAACAAGCTAAAAGAAATTGAATTATGCATATGCCAAAAAAAAGGAAAGAAAAAAAAAAGGGAAAAAAAGGGATTGAAGCTACATATATTAAAAGAAAGAGAAGTACTCTTCAACATATGCAAAACTTATGCTCCACACATTTGCACCATATTCTTGAGAAATCTTTCTATTGAAAACAAACTTTCTAGTTATTTACTATTTCAATAAAGGCCAAAATGTCTATTTCTGTAAATGAGAACGTATTACGATGAGTAAATAGCTTGCCAGTAAGTAATAATAGGTTGAAGATGTTTTACATATATTTTGCATATGCTGACCTTATGTTAATAATATAGATTCAAAAAGCTTCTTTAAACGAGAATAATGAAGTTGCTCAAAGGAGCAATCATTCATCTTGTCGCTCAGAGTCTAGTAGTTCTTTCGAAGAAAGTAAATTAGAGCCTGATATTCTTGATATAAGTGGCCTTCAGGTGAGTACATATGCCCAGCATATCTTGAACACATGCTGACTATATACAGAGCACAGCTCATGAATTCGGCTGTATTATAAGCTCAAATAGCCGTTCTAAAGTAATAGTTAAAGAAGTAATAGATCACATAGATATGCCTAGCTACCCGAAAACAACCAGTACAGGAGTTGCACATTTTATTCATTTAAATAAGCCATTATTTGAATTGTTAGCAACTAAGACTCAGGTGTATAAAACATCAACGCAAATTATGTCTAAAGTATGTATAGCATATGCTCTGCTTGTACACATTATTAATTGCAATAATAGATTCAATTTTCACATACAAAAACGAATTTCAATATTGTGAAATTAGATATTCTAAGTAAAAATAAGAAAAGAGAAAAACAAAAAGCCTAGCATCGATCATATCGTTGCAGCGGCATTAAATATTGTGAATTTGCTCACGAGTATATACTCAGCATAAACTCAGCATATAACGACGTTAAGCTAGAGCATATCAATGATTTACGAAATCGATATACATCAAAATATATTGATTTACCGATATTTCAAAGAGTATATGCTTTAACAAACGCATATTATCATGCATTTATGCAAAACTGGCAACAAACTAATAAAGGCCATTGCAAATTCAACAATAATGAATATACTTGCAAAAAGCAAAAGCCTGAAATGTTCATTAAGAATAGAGTAAGCAAATGCTGTTCATATATTTAGCATATGCTGACCATAACCAGATTACTTTTATTGGTTGTCCTAATAACTCAGACCACGAACCATAGCATACAGCACAGTCAATTCCAGCAACTACTTCTAAATTAGACTTAAATCATTTAAGGACCTTAATTTATCAAGAGCAAAACCTTAATCAAAATACATGTACTTATGTAGGCCAAATAACAGAAAAAAGGACAAAATGCAGTAAGCTTTCTAAACATATCATAAGCAAGTACTGAACATATGCTGATCATATACAGAGCATAACCATCCACAAAAATCAGGCAAAGTTCTTATTCATAAATACGAAGCATTATTTGATCTTTATATACCACTAAATATGTATCGACATCCATATGTATGCTTAGTAGCACGTGGTTTTTATAATCATCACCCGCCATATCCTACTCGTATGCCAAAAGATATAGCCGATAATGTAATAGCTGTTTTAAAGCGTAAAGAAATATTAGACACAACCGCGCGTATGTTAACACTGAGCTAAGCATATGCTAACTACACGCTAACATTATGCTATAGAACGGTTTATTCTTTCGCCTGCATATACTTCGTTATTACATATGTATAACGCTAGTACTTTACAAGCTATTCATGCCAGCTTAAATATATCAGATCGACTAACTGCATTAATACGCAAGCAAAGATTAATAGAATACCCGGCAAGAACTAGTTACGCTAGTAAGTTGAATTTATGCGAAGCATATGCTATACTTACACTCAGCAAGTGTTGAGCGTGAATATTCTATCGAAAAACATTTGCCTAATAACGAACGATAGATTAAAATAATCAAACGCTTAAATCTAAAGCATTTCATTATTGTTTGTTGTACTTTTCAACAAGCAAAAGCTTTTGCTCAAGCAACTGCTATTGAAATTGACTTATCTTTCAAAATAGTAGCTGGAAATATTAATTTATTTTCGATTTCTGGCTAAGATAATAATGCTAAACGTAAGTTAAACATATGCCCAGCTTATATAAAGCTTATAGTAGTAAGATTATATGTATATGCATATGCATTTACAAATAAAAATACTAAGTTTAAGTATTTTAAACTTTTTACTTTTATATTTCAAACTTTAGCAGAAGTATCTCGGCAGCCAGTTAAGTTTTAGCATATACATCAAGCTGAAAATTCTATTCGCACAATTGGTTTAGACATGTGTAAAAAGCAAGCAGAAAGTAAGCATATACTATGCATATGCGAGACATATACTGAACATATCCAAGCCTTGAAAATTACTTTCGGTCACTTAATCCAAGTCGAAGCTAAACTGAGCATTTGCAATATGTATTAGTGTTTTGTGCCCTTCATGTAAAACGCAACTTTACAAAAAAGTAGCCTCAGCATCCTATTCGCCATGAATTGCCCGAACGCTTATAAACAGCTGAATCAAAAACAGAGTTGCTAAAGCGTATAGCCAGCATATGCCAAGAATATCCTGAGCTTACGACATGAATACGTAGTAAACAAGCGCTATAAATTATATCAAGCCTTACAAAAAAAAAGTCAAAAGTGCCTTTCGAATATTGGATATACGCTCGGAAACACACTGGTATTAGTAAAAGTAGTCATTTTAAAGACAATAACTTTGCTGGAAGAAAAACGTCTTTATTAAATGCTACAGTGAGGGTCAATAAGTTTCCGGCAAATCCCCACTTTAAAACGCGAGAACGCGAACACGCTTTTTATCTTCCTTTACAACCATACAACCATGCCACCTCAACGTCATCCTTTAGGTGCTATTTCTGGGAATCGACTTCCTAATTATGAATTGAGTCCTTATGAAAGAGGAAAGATTTTAGGGGGCCATATTTTGGGCTTTAGCCCTACCGCAATTGCTATTGGTCTAAACCAGCCCCGCGGGACCGTGTTCAGTACAATACAAGCCGACACTTTACGCTGCGAAGGAGAAACTACAGTACGAGCTGGCCGGCCGAAAGAGTATACCGAACGCGATGAACGAGCCCTTGTACGACATGTACGCCTTTTCCCTAAACACACATACGCAGAGGTCATCAAAGAGCTTAACTTTACAATCAAGAAGTCTACTATTAAGAAGATTTTAAAGAAGCACCATATCACCAATTGGAGAGCAAAACGCCGTCCGGAACTTACAGAAGCTCACGCAGCTCGTCGACTTGCTTGGTGCTTAGAGAATAGACATAGGAACGTAGAGGAATGGGGCATGTTCATGTGGAGTGACGAGTGCTCTGTAGAGCGAGGACGCGGAAAAGCCAACGAATGGGTGTTTCGTACTCCTGATCAAAAATGGGAAAGACGAATGGTTCAAACATATACTGCGGGCAAAGGAATGAGAGTTATGGTCTGGGGATGCTTTTGGGATCTTGGCCGTTCGAACCTTTATATAATGGATCGAGATTTTGAGTCAAAGAAGCATGGGTATAGTGCGAACTCTTACCTCGAAGTGCTTAACAACGAATCCTCCCACACTATCAAAACAACGATCCCGGGCATATATTTATGCAGGACAACGCGCGAATACATACAGCTTATACTGTTAGAGATTGATTTATATACAACAACGTTACAGTTACTCCATGGCCACCTTACTCTCCAGACTTTAACCTGATCGAGCATATTTGGTGGGAGTTGAAAAAACGTGTTGTAGAAATGTTTCCTGAAGTCGCAACTTGCAAAGGAGAGTCGGAAGATGATCGCCAACGTTTAGAGTCTTGTTTGCAAGCTGCGTGGGATACAATAGATAAAGAAGTGTTTGATAAATTGTATCAAAGCATGCCGAGTCGAATCGAGGCTTGTATCGCGGCCGATGGGTGGCATACGAAATATTAGAGATACAATAAATCCAATCTTGATTTTTGCTAGTTATTTGAATAGAGAAGACTTTAAGCTTTAATATAACCCAATTTGCACATGATTCTACAAACAAATTTAATAGTAATTCAACTATATGTAATTATAGGATTATGTAGGGTGCGGGGTGATATGATCCTTGCCGGAAACTTAATGACTAGTACTGTATATTAAAGTAAGTAAAGCTAGCGCATATGCTGTACATATACTAACAATATACCTGGCTTAAACAACACACAGTTAATGTTTTTGCTCAAAAAAATATACAAAAAACTACTAGTGTTAGCTATACATAGAAAAATCAAAGCTATCAAGCTCGTATTAAAACAATTAAGCGCAAAAAAAGTAAGTGGCTTGAATTTTGACTAGTATATATTTAACATATGCAAAGCGTATACATAAAAAAGCAGCTGCTTCTCGACAACAACGTACTTATTTGCCATTTAATCCTACTAATCCTTATAACACACCTGAAGTTCAAGCTAAGCAAAGTTCAGCTCTTGCTTTATCTGACAATAAATCAAGTATATTTAATAATAGTAATCATCAGATATCTCGAGCTTCAAGTCCAGCATATGCTAAATCTATGCGCAGCCAACGCAGCATCCGCCTATCAGCATTATCACAAGAAAATCAGTTGGCAACAAATCGCGTTCGAGCTTTAGAACGGCGATTAAAAAATGTTAAAAAAGCACGGCGATTACAGTTAAAAAAGCAACGTTTGTTACAAAAATTGAAAAAACTAAAATCATAAATAGCTATAGCACTAAAGAGCATATGCACACTGTATCCCGAGTATACACATTTAAAGTTAAAAAATCAAGAATAGCATTTTACATTACAGGCATATGCTGAGCATACTTTATACACAATTTCAAAGAATAAAATTCATTAAAAAACTAACAAAGCTTAAAGCGCCAAAATCGCTGCACATGCTAGTTATATGCACAATTTATGCCTCATTGGCAGCAGCAGAAGCACGAGTACGAGTAGATTTGCCTGTCAGTATCAGCGGAGCTTATACATAACATATGTAAGACTTACGGCTGCCAGAACCACTAGTAAGCTTGACGGCTGATCGAGACTTCTTTTCTGAATATAAAGTCAGCATATACGTAGCATATGTCTCATTCATACTTACTGCCTTTATCACGAGTAGAAGACTCAGGACTTTGAAAAGGATCATTGCCACGCTGGTATATTGTTAGTATATGCTTAATATATGCAAAGTAAATACTGACCTTGCGTTTAGCCGAGGAAAATAGAATAGCAATAAGCTGAAGTAATGTTAGCATATACTAGAAGTATGCTAAGTTGAGTTAAATCTAGATGTAAATCGGCTCAACTAGTTGAAATTGTTTATGAAGTATTGCAGTTGTAGTTGTGCTAGGCATATATTGTGTTTGTGTTAACGTGCTAAATGCAACGTTTATAAAAATATCAGAAAAAGTATTGTCAAATTTTCTTTTGACTTTCAATTTGATTTGGGGCTAAATAATAAGTATGTATATATATATATGTGTGTGTATAAATAGCAGTATATATAGCAGGAGAAAAGGAGAAAACACGCATATGTTCAACATATGTGTAGCTTATATTGACGTACTGGGCGATAAAAATGAGTACCAAAGTTGAAAGCAAAAGCAGCATCATTACGGCTGTAAGCATTAGCGGAGCTTATGCAAAACACATGCCAGACTTACGCAATCTCTTCGCATGTAGTAGCATAGCGATCAATAAATCCTCCAAAAAGGCCACGTCTATAAAATGAGCATATACGGAGCATAGTGTTAACATACACTTACCCGGGTTCAAAAGCAAAGTCGGCATTGCGCCAACCACCAGATCGCACGTACAACTTGATAGCACTAGCAAAGTATCAGCTGAGCATATGCAAAACATATGTTAAACTGACTTTTGACCAACGACTGTCTCTTGAATACTAGTATTAACACGGCTGGAGTTGATGACTGCATAAAGTTAGCATATGCGCTGCATCTCCGCTTTGACAAATATTTATATTTACTAGCACCAAAATAAGCATTGCGAAAGTAACGGCGGAACTACATAGCATTAGCTGAGCATATACTGTCACTGTGCTAAATACATACTGCAAGTTAAGCAGCAAAAGTGATACCACACATTGTACCACCACCTACGTCAATACCACAACTGTATATTGTCAACATGTGCTAAGCCTGTGATAAGTACATGCCACTTACACGCCTGTGTTGATAGATGAAAGATGAACAGCAGCATTTAGGGGATCTTGTCACTGTTAGCATATGCATAACACATGCAAAATGTAAACTGGGTTGTGTTTACCGGCGTTGTCATCAACAGTAACATTGAGAGCATTACGGGCTATTATTTGTCAGTGTGTTCTCAACATATGCTAAGCACATCCTTACCTGATCCTCCATTGTCAATATGTTCTTGTTGACGCGCAAGGAGCCAGCCAATGTTGTTATTAAGGATAGGGCCTGCATATGCTTAGTATATGTTGCAACGCGTGTTTGCATATGCTCACCATAATGATAACCAAAAGCACTAGGGTTTGTAGCACCAGTGACAGCGGCATTGTCAAAGTGTGCAGAGGACATATTGGGCATATACTGTAGACCCGTTAGCTAATGATCACATATATTAGGAATATAGTGGGCGTATACTTGGTATACTGTTGTTTGAGAAAGGAAGAAAAGAAAAAAGAAAAGAAGATAATGGGGGATGTGCATGGCTTATGCCGGGCCTGCCATATTGGGACTAGCTTTACTTACCAAGGCGCGCTTTCCTAACGCGTAGCACTCTAATTAAGGTTTATGCTCAGCATATGTTAAGCATACGTCCAATTAAAGCTTACGCCTAGTACTAATACGGGTTGCCAAGAAAATCTCGCTGGGTGTAGGTTTTAGTCATCATTTTACGCACAGTCATTTTCTACACCCACGGAAGTTTTTTCTACACCCGCCGAGCTGTAGGCCCATACATGAGGGAGCCCTAGTGGCTCGGCAGCAGGGCACGTGCCCGACAAGGGTCGGTACCGTGACAGAACTGGACGATATTGGAAGGCACAACGTCTTACTATGGGCTCATTAGCACGGAGGTCAGTGTGTCTAAAAAAAACTCAACAACTCAATTTATATTGAGTTATTTTGAGTTGAGTTGAGTTGAGTTTGAGTTGTATAATTATTATTGAGTTGAGTTTGAGTTTGCTCCTAAACTCAACTCAACTCAAATAACTCAATATAATAAAATTAATTATATAAATTAAATTATAAACTTATACGTACAAAAGTTTATCTTGAGAGTATTTATTGTAATAATAACTAATAATCTAATATATATATTTAACATACAAATTCTATTTCTTCTATATCTTCTTTGTCTTTTTCATTAAATAATTCCTCTTTAAAAATACCCCAGCTTTTAAGACACATTATAGTCTCAAAAGTATCTTTATTAAGCCTATTTCTTAATTTAGTAATATTTAAAGCTCCTTGACTAAAAAACCTTTCACTAGAAGCCGAAGTAGCTGGTATTTGTAAATACTTTCTAGCTATTATAGATAATATAGGATATTTATCTTTATTGTGATTCTGTAACAAATAGAGGGCAACAGGAGGGATTGCAATATAACAGGTAAGACACGTGACTGCAATAGAATAGAAATAGTGATGTATTGATATCAGAAGTATGCGTGTCCGTCTAGCAGATAAACTCAAGCTTGCCTTTCCCCAGGAAGCTCTAGCTGTTCCTTATATCCTTTCAACTGTGCTGTAGCTGTCAGCCTGTGGCTGCTGTAGCTGAGCCTGTAGCTGCTGTAGCGGTATGCCTGCGGCTGCTGTAGCTGTATACCTGCTGTAGCTGTATGCCTGTGGCTGCTGTAGCTGTATGCCTGTGGCTGCTGTAGCTGTATGCCTGTGGCTGCTGTAGCTGTACGCCTGTGGCTGCTCAGGGGTGGAGCATGCCGCTTGCGGCCCTTCGGCTCCTATCCGTCTCTAACCGGCTCTGGCTGTTACAGATTCCAATAGCTTAAAGGATTCATCTATATAATATATTAGCAAAATAAAAATAATAAGTAATATAAGTAACTTACTGTTTGTATCAATATTTTGCAGTATAGTTTAGTTACTGAAGGTTGGATGGGTCATGTGACAGGGTCACATGACTCGGGGATGAGGCATATCCTCATCCTTGATTCAACCTTCAACAATCAGATCACATTCAACCCAACAGGCAACTGCGTAGCAATTACGCGGTGTTGCCACGGGTAGAGTGATCCGACACTTACTGATCGATTTTCTCTTTTTTCTTTTAAGTAAATATCTAATTCGGTTCCTTCATTTTCATCATTTATATATATATCCTCTAAATCATCTTCTAGTTTATTTAGAATAATTTAAAGGCGTTTGAATAACGTAATCCACAAGCGAGTGGTCAACACAAGCGAGTGGTCATATTTTTCTTGGCACAACACAAAAAGTTAAATAACACAACAATTAAACAATTAATTAATTATAGCTATTCAGATTCGAAATCTCCAAGTTCTACTCTAATATTTTGACACGTTCGTACGTTATGACCAAATTCTCCGCACGATTTACAACGTCGTTGTTGTGGTGCGGAAACCTTCGTACGACTACTACTTTCGGCTAAATCAGTCTGTAATTGCGTATTAACGTCATTTTGAGCCTGAAGGTCTTGTGCATCTCGTAAACTAAGTGATCCTCCTTCTTGAATTCGACGCTTTTTCGTACGACGACGCCGACTAAGTTTATCATTTGCTTTGCGCAATGCGGCGTTCTCTTCGCGTAACAAAACTAATTCGTGAATTGCACGCGTTGCACCTTTAGCAAACTGATCTACACTTGACAAAAGCGCAGTTGGCGAGCTATTTTGATGTCGTACGATCTTTTCTTTCACATATTTAGTATGTGATTGCGTTTCGATTACGTTGTGCGGCGTTTTTGGCTCCCAAGCTGAAAGCAAGCCAGACGAAGTTGTCGAAGGAGTTGGAGTAGAAAGTCTAATATCAAGCTGTGAAATCACATAATTTGGATCGTACGGTACAAGCCCTGTTCCGCGAAACCCTCCTTGAATATTTGATTCTGTCATTGTCGTACGAAATGCACTGTAAAAAGCTGGAAAAAAGTCTTCTTTAGAAATGTGTGTTATATGCGCACGCATTAATTTTTCAATTTCTGTACCGTACGAACGTTTCAACGCGCGGAAACACCCAACATCAAGTGGCTGAAGCTTGTGAGATGAATGTGCAGGCATACACAACGTTATAATATTGTGTTCTTTGCAATAAAGCTCAAATTCGGTCGAATGATGGCTTTCGTGACCGTCAAGAATAAGAAGCCGATATACACCTTTCGTACGACGTTTTGTGTGCTGATCAAAGTGCTGAATCCAATCTAAACCGCGTTCATTTGTTGTCCAACCATTTGCCGTAACTGCAATTACCCAATCGTCCGGCAATTGACTGTTTTCGTACCATGACGATAAGTGGGTCTTGCCTGCAACAATAATATATGGCGGTAGCGCATAGCCGTACGAACTAACACCTTGAATAACTGTAATCCATTCGCGGTTTCCTTGTTGTACAGTTCGAGGTCTATTTTGCCGTTCAGCGCTTGTTACAACCATTTCGGACGAAATTTGGCCCATTAAAAACCCAGTTTCGTCAAAGTTGTATATATCTTCTTCGTTGATTCCGTATTTGTTAATTGTGTTTCGTACGAGCCGAAACCACGCGTTATACACGTTCGGATCTTCGCATTTAGCTCTTTGATAATCAATTTTCCGATTAAAACGCGTCCGAAGCTTTAGTTGTCGTCGTACGAAATTTGAAGTCCAATTCTTGCCGACGCGTTCCGCGTTTCGTTCCGCAAGCAATCGATTTGCCATATCTTCAACATTGCTTATTCGAGGAGGAAACGATCGCGAATCCAAGTCAAGAATATGTCGTACGATAGTTTCTTCTTCTAATTGACTTAATTTTCGATTTGCTGGTATAGTATTTTGCTTTGCGGGTGTTCCTCGAACTCGACGGCGTAATGATGTATTAGGCACATTATATATTCGTGCAATTTTAGCAACATGCATTCGAGGGTTATTTTGTACAGTTTGAACAGCTAAAAGCATGTCCGATTCTTTCCACGTACGAACCATTTGTAGTTGTTGTATAATTGTTGTGTAAAGTCAAAAGTTTAATGCCAAGAAAAATATGACCACTCGCTTGTGTTGACCACTCGCTTGTGGATTACGTTAGGTAATATATTTAATAATGATTCTTTGTTTTCTCTAATTGAATTGGTTAATAAATAATTAAATATAAATTAAATAAAACTTACTCATTATATTCTTCCCATAATTTATTATAGATATCTGTAGATTGGCCTTTAGTAAGGCCTATATTTTGAAGCCCTTCTCTTTTTATTCTTGGATCTAATATTAAAGATAAATAAATAGCTTTATTTTTAGAGGATATACCCGATTTAGGGTAATATTTTTGTAGCAGCCAGAGCTGGTTAGAGGCGGATATCATAACAGCTTATGAGCTGAGGGGCCGCAAGCGGCATGCTCCGCCCATGAGCAGCCACAGGCATACCGCTACAGCAGCTACAAGCTCAGCTACAATAGCCACAGGCTGACAGCTACAGCACAGCTGGAAGGATATAAGGAACCGCTAGAGCTTCCTGGAGAAAGGCAAGCTTGAGTTTATCTGCTAGACGGACAAGCATACTTTTGATATCAATACGTCACTATTGCAGTCACGTGTCTTACCTGTTATATTGCAATCCCTCCTGTTGCCCTCTATTTGTTACAAGTAGTTCAAAAATTAATTCAATATCGTACGCAAAGTTTTTTAAGTCCAACTATTTATACAGTTAATCAACTTATTAAAAGTTGCTAATTAGCTATACACAACGCAACAATTCTTGCAGCTGAAAACCGAAAGTTGCAAGCTGCAAATAAAAAAATCAAGAAAAAAAAAGCTAAAAAAATGTTATACGTATTTTAAAAAAGTGTTTTAAGCGTTGCAGAAGTTTATAAAAATCCGGAAAATCAAATTGAAGCTTAGTTTCGAGCTGAAATTGCAAGTCAAAAAGTAATTCAAGAAGTAATTCAAGAAGCAATTCAAGTAATTCAACAACCGGAGATTAAAATAGCAAAACGCACGCTACTTACTTGTAGCTTATGTAATACAGTAAAGCACACTTCTCGGAGTTGCTCAACTAAGTAATATATCAATTAATTCAATTATTAAGTCAATATTATAAGTAGTTGTTGAGCAATATCGAGTTCAAGGTTGAAAATGTAGTAGAGTAGCAGAGATCCGGGCCACTTAGTAATAAAGGCCACTTAGTGGTGGAATACGTTATATAGTTGTACTACAAGCTTGTAATCGCGTTTTTACAGGCTGGTCGCGTTGTGTTTACAGGCTGGTTGTCCTGTGTTGACAGGCTAATTGCCCTGTGTTTATAGGCTTGTTGCCCTGTGCTTACAGGCTTGGGGGGTGCAAAACGCGCTTAGTCATGATTCTAAACTGACCCCCAGGGGTCAGGGTAGTCGGACCCGGTACGTTTTGCAGCGCTTACTAATACAAATTCTAAACGTACCATGGGTGGTAAACGTAGTGGTACCCGGGAGATTGCCCCGCTCTTACAAACGGACAACATACATCTGGGCAGTGATCATAGATGAATCTTCAAATGTCCTCCTTCCATAAAGTCATGCATAGTATCACAGTTACCGTATCCGCTAGACAGCATCATGCAGCTTTTCCAGTTAATTCTGACTTCTCTAGGAGTCACGGGTCTGCATATTCCAGCAGATCCAATGAGTCTCAAGCTATCATACCCGGCAATCCCCTTGAATCATCCCGCATTGATTCAGTTTACATCATGGCTTAAAGCATTCAACACAGGGGACAAGAAGATACTTCTTGAATATCACTCGGGTCCCGATTTTCCGTACTCGGTAGGAAGTCAAGATATTGCCAACATCAACCGCGAGTTAGACTTTGCTCACTGGTTTGGTGGCTTCAATATTGCAGAGGTCGAGTCTAGTTCTGAATCAGCAACAGTTGTAGTTGTCTTGAAAGAGAAGGATCGTCCGCAATATGTGCGATCTACCATGGTCGTTGATATTTCTCAGCCGAACTACCCCGTCACGGAATTCGATATCCATGCTATCATCACGCCGATCAAATTCACCCCCAAGGACAATCCTCGCAGGGCTCGCTACGAGAAAGCCCTCAAGCCTTTAAACACAACGATGCGAAGAGCAGTCGTGGACGGAATTTCCGACGTTTTGCGCGATCAATATGTCAACCAAGATCTAGCAGAGCAACTAGCGTCCGCTCTCGAGACTCATTTCGATAACGGAGACTACGACAGCTTCGTCGAAAGCGAGAAATTGGCAAGGCAACTGACTGCAGACTTACACGCAGCCGCTCTCGACAAACACATGCGAATTCTCTTCGTCGAGCCACCCAACGACCCCAACCCCCCTCACGAACCGCCAAGACACCTCGAGGACTTACGCCGTTTGAATTTCGGCTTTGGATCTATCTCTTTGGATAAAGAAACTGTTCCCGGAAAGATAATCGCCACGCTCCCGATATTTGGATTCATTCCCTCTGAAGAATGCTTTGCTTCTGATTGGCAGGAAATTTGATTCGAGATAGGGAAAATTTTGAGTAAAGTAGCAGACACCGACGCGCTGCTCATAGACTTACGCGATAACCATGGCGGTAGTCCCGACACCGTATATTTCATGCTCTCTTATCTCATGGACAACGGACCAATCCACATTCTCGATTTTGTTGACCGTCATGGGAAAATCGAGAAGTCGTTCTATACTCTTCCCGTTTCCGAACTCCCTGCCGACACACAAGTCTTTGGTGGGAGAAAACCAATATGGGTGCTTACAACGAAGGAGACTGTTTCAGGTGGTGAAGGAATGGCATATGATTTACAGGCATTTAACAGGAGTGGCGCTGTTATTGGAGAGGGGGACACGACGGCCGGGGTGGGAAACCCGATTACACATCGGCAGTTTATCTGTGAAGAGATCTTTGGGAAAGGGTGGTGGCTTGTTGCGGTACCGAGTGTGAGGGTTTTACATGCGGTTACGGGGACGAATTGGGATGGCATTGGGGTCGTTAGTGATGTCGTGGCAGGGCGGGGGGAATGGGAACGAGTGAGCGATGCGCTGGAGGTTGGGAGAAGGCTTGCGAAATTGGCGTTACAAAACGAAGAGCTGCAAGGGGAATTGTAATGAATCTCGTTGGTTTGAAAACGAGTTTTGAGAACTGCCTCGGGGGACTGCAATTCTCGCACGTTTCATTAGATAGAAATACATGGGTCCTAAGCTATCGAGCAGACAAGGCGCCCTGCACAACCATCCACAGAGTGAAAAGGCATCTGCACACCCAGCGCATCGCGGTAACAAAGAGATCTTCGTGAAGGACAGAGCAGCATCCAGGAATTGGTCGACCAATTGCACAAGGAGAGCTTTTGGTGTCGAGTCGGATTGGATTCAGACAACCGTCTTACAGCCATCTTCTTCGCCCATCCAGACTCCGTTGCATATCTAACGATGCAACCCGGACGTCTTGTTGTTAGACTGCACTTACGAGACGAATAAGCACGCTATGCCACTCCTTGATATGATTAGCGTCGATTCTTGTCAGTGTTCTTTCTGCATTGCATTTGCATTTCTCTCTGGTGAATCAAAAGAGGATTATTCGTGGGCATTGCAACACCTCAAGTCTCTCTATCAATATGAGCTACCTTCTGTTGTGCTGACTGACCGATGTCTGGCTGTGATAAATGCTGCTGTAACTTGGTTCTTTTCCTCAAAGGCGCTGCTTTGCCTCTGGCATGCTAACAAGGCGATCCTGCGGCATTGTCAGCCAGCTTTTGGATTCAGGTGGCCAATCGACAAATACTGTAGAAGGCAAAGCATGGGATGAATTCTATGGACTCTGGCACTCAATAGTGGCTTCGCCAAACGAAAAGATATTCGAAGAGCGTCTGGCCAACTTTGAGCTCAAATACGCTGAAAATTATCTCGAGGGCCGTGGCATATTTTATCTAGATATTTTGGCATATACCACAAGCTTACTATGACTTTAACGGGGTGGCCGTTTGCCTCGTTTTACGACTCTTGCAGAATTTCATTCTAAAGGTTTATTTAGATGGCTACTTATTTAAGTTGCGGTGCGGACTAGTCTAGGTACAGTCGTTTGGGTCCCTGACCTCTGTGAGTGCAACTTTACCAACAATCACTTTGGTAAATAGTCACATTCGGAGATCAGTCACTAGAGGTTTAATTAGAGAAAGCTAGACCAAGAAAACGAATGAAAGTTAGGACTAATCCAAATTCGAAGTTTACAGACATTAAACAGATTAAGAAAGCGCAATTGGCTGCAGGGGAGGCTATAACTATAGAGGATGATGAAGAAGAGTCTAATAAGTCTGATTCTACTTTGGATTGTATTGAAATTGAGTAACTAACTGAAATTCTTTATTTCTGTGATCTACTACACAATCAAAGGTTGTATACCCCCATCTCTGGAGCAAAACCAACCAACCTCTCTTGCGGCATGCTTGGCCGGAACTTCGCTTCCTTTCCAGCTAGCTCTGCTCCCTTTGCTTTATTCTGCACATCAACAAACTCGAAGCCCTCTGCACCTGTCCTTGCAGCCTCCGGCAGCATATCATATATCGCTTGGGCGTAGTCGGGGTCAATATTCCAAAGCTGAGCAAGGTAACCGACCTTGATAACTTTGGAATCGACACGCCGCAGTAATTCAGCGGTATTAGAATGGAGATTGTGGCGCTGGCTATCCGTCATAACTCGTGTATACAATTCTCTTGCCTGGTCGTAGTCGGAGAGTTTTCCTTCATGATGATAGTGGCTTTTCCGAGAGACAATGTTATCGGAGACCATGTAAGGGGATTCAGCAGTGTCCGGACGGAACTTATGCTTAAACGAGTTAGGCACATATTGAGGGTTCCCGGCGTGATTAGCATCGTTGCGTTGTTGTCCGTCGAAGTTGAGAGAACTAAAGGAACCGGCCATGAATGGACAGTTGACAGGAACTTGATGCAAGTTTACGCCAATCCGATGGTACTGTGCGTCACGGTAGAAGAACATCCGAAATTGTAGCAGAGCGTCTGGGCTGTCTTCGATGCCAGGAACCATGCTTCCAGGCGAGAATGCAGCTTGCTCCACATCACGATGGAAGTTTTCAGGGTTCTTGTTTAGAACCAGTCTTCCAAATTCGTGCATCTGTTTCCAAGGTCAGTAAGTCGAAGAAGGTGGGTTTAGAACAACTAACTGGAAATTGTGCCCTAGGCCAGACTTTGGTGACATCAAATGGATCAAACCCAAGTACATTCGCATCTGCCTCCTCCGGTTGCATGATCTGTACATTTGCAGTCCATTCGACCTCATCCCCGTTCTCCATAGCCTCCCAAAGCTCACGCTTGGAGTAATCAGGGTCCACTCCACTAATCCTTGTTGCCTCATCGGCCGTAAATTGCTTTTGGCCGTGTTTGGCAAGGAAATGATACTTGATGTAGACGAACTTCCCATTCTTGTTAACCCACTTGAAGGTATGACAACCATATCCGTGGTTGTGTCTCCATCCATCTGGAGTCCCGTGATCACTGAAGAACATCATTCCCGCGTGATTGGCCTCGGGAGTGAGAGCTAGGAGATCAAAAAGGGAGTTGTAATCCAGCAAGAAGTTCTTGGGGTTCCGATGCTGTGAACGGATGACGTCTGGACCCTGAATTGGATCTCTGCAGAAAAACACAGGCTGCGACGGAGTTAGAGAAACCGCTGTTCTGATATTAGACAAACTTACAAAGTTCAGCCCGACGATATCATAATTTCCTTCTCCGGTATAAAACTTGATAGCGAAGCCACGAGGGTTGCGTGCCAGGTCCGGAAACTCGCGCCCAAGGGTCACAGTAGAGAATCGCATGAAGACAGGAGTTTTCACGCCTTTGCCGTTGAGGAAGTTCGCCTATGACTATGAATACGGAAACAATACATAAGTAAGATCGTGGCAACCTTACTTTAGTCAAATCAGACACATCTGCTGTTGTTTAAAAATAGCCAAAAGCTCCACTGCCACACGGATGCACCATCCCTATCTGATGTCACATTTTTGCTCCGTTGTGGTTTAGGCTGTCACTTACTCTCTAAATTCTTACTCCGATTAAAGTGCTGCTGTTTCTGGAACAGATAGGTATCACTAGCCAACGGCAGCCCTCCAATAGTCTTGCTGTGAGCAGGGTCCGGGAAAGGAATGCCTTCATTGTTTGTGAAATAAGGGCCATCATCTTCACGAATGCCTCCGCTCTGTACTCCAGACACTTTGGCAATGATTTTGGCGGGGCCATCATTAGCATTGTTGAAGAGAGAGGCGCGCTGGAGTGGACGAGGGTCTCCACCAGCAGCACCAATTGTCGATTGGATTGCTTGGAGGGGGTGTGCGTTGGCCATTGCGTCCATAGCTTGATCCATCCGATAGTCGTCTTATCGATGAAGAACAATTTTCTTCCGTCTGGGGAACAAGTAGGGAATTGAAAGAAAGTAATGTACCAGATTAGAAGATGACGTATACTGTTGTAGAGTTAAGCAAGCCTCTTCAATGTCACACGTCATGTGAAGATACTCCTGAATATCGATGCATAGCATGGATTACCCCGCTTCGTGTGACCTCTACAGAGTCATTGCTTACACATAGCATCGTTACTGGTCTATTCACAGATTTTCCGACTCTCTTACAAGGGGGATCTCGAACGCTATGTCCTTCTCGGCCAGGAAAAATCGAAAAAGGCATACCTTGTTTTATGTGCTAAATTTTCCAAGTTATAACACGTAATCCAGCCAAAGATATCGGGACATCACAGTGCTGCGGCGTATATCTGCCTATAGGTCTTGCAAAAAATGTAATAAAAATGTTCTAATTTTCATCGCCTCAGAAATAGTTCGGCTTTATTAGAAGCACCAAAGCTAGTCGAAACCTGCAAAGGCTAGCCCGCTCAAAATGCATAACCAAGACCGCGAACCCACGATATTTGTAGTGTCAACCGCCTTCCTGTCACAATTAGCCAATCAAAAGAAGGACAATACGATATCGCACCACCAAGTGGGGGCCTGGTTGGAGCTCTTCATGGCCTTTCTCAATCTACGAAATTCAAGTGGTATGGTTAGCCTGACTGGAGGTACCAGAGCAGGATAAGGGTCTAGTGACGGATGAGTTATCGAAAAAAGACGGTGTGCCCATGTTTCTCGGCGCGACCGTGGCTGATAAGCATTACGATGGGTGTTCAAGTCATTCACCTAATGTCGTCAGTTCTAGTCGACGCCTTGCTAACTTGACCCGTAGACAAGATTCTATGGCCACTCCTGCATTAACAAACGCACGAGATTCATCTTTGCCAACCAGATTGGGAGTCTTACCAAAAAGCAAACCGATGCTTTGCTGAATGTCTCATTCCAGCTCTACGCGAAGGAGACTGTGTGTGGATCCAAGACTATCACCTTTTACTTTTGCCCTCGTTCCTACGTCAAGCGCTAAACGAGCGCCACATGAAGGTCCGGATAGGATTCTTTTACACACCGTTTTCCCCGCAAGCGATTTCTTCAGGATTTTGCCTGTTAGAAAAGATATCCTGAAATTTCTTCTCAATTGCGACCTTGCTGGATTCCATAATCCTGACTACGCTGAGCATTTCCTTCAATGCTGCCGGAAGATCATGTACGTAAGTCTGGTTGTTGGGAAATGGAAATTTTCGCTGCTGCTGGGGGCAAGGGCCTTGGAGGTCTCTGATTCTGAGGTTAGTTATGAAGGCCATACTATCAGGACATCCAATTCTCCCATTGGGATCGATCCTGAGGAGTTTCGCGCAAGACTTAAAGAGCCGAAAGTTCAAGACCGCGCGAAACTGCTAAATGAGAAGTACAAGGATGTGAACCTGGTGGTGAGCATCGATCGCTTGGATTACATCAAAGGTATCCCGCTCCGACTAGACGCAATGAACACATTCTTAACAAAGCACCCGGAATATGCTGGAAAAGTTGTTTTCCTGCAAGTCCTTATTCCCAGTCGCGAAGACGTGGTCGGATACCAACACCTAAATGACAACATTAATGAGAGAGTTTCCAGCATTTATAGCAAGTTCGGTCTGTCTCTCAGCTCTCTCCACTGTTTGTAATGCCTCTCACAGTGCCTATAGGAGATATCGAATTTAGCCCAGTCCAATTGAAATTCAGCTCTGTATCTAAGGATGAACTGACCGCCCTTTACGCTGCCTCAGACGCATACCTCGTCTCACCAACACGGGATAGATTTAATATCGTCTGCTTGGAATATATTACGTGCCAGCAAGATCGCCATGGCGTGTTCCTGTTGTCCGAATTTGCTGGAGCGGCGCAAGTGCTTGAGGACTGTATCAAGTTCAATCCATGGAACGTTCACGAGTTTTCTGAAGCCATCTTCCAGGCTCTCACCATGAGTGAGGAGGAAAAGCGTCTGAGGTCCGACAAGCTGCATTCGTTTGCCATGGCAAACACGAGGTAGCCAATTCTGTTGAAATGATCCTGATCAAGTTCCTAACTAAGTATCTCTAGTAAAGGATGGGGCGAAATGTTCATAGAGGAGCTCAAGGATACGAGACAAATGAGCAAGGGCAGTACCGGCTATCGCGCCGGCATTGCCAATTCTTAATCACTCCTGGAGAGCCGTAAGCCTTACATTATAGAACTTCATGCAAACTTAAATTTGATACAACAACATGAAGCGGAAGCTTCAGATTTTTTAGGGCTTGAAAGTGAGCGCTATAGATTTCGTTTGATCATTAGAGTCCCTCATAAACGACCTCGCTGAGCACTTCAACGAGGAAGGGACAGCGGACCTTCCAGCTCTAGATAGTGACCTCAGTAGCAGAGATATTAAGAGCTTAGCAACATCTTCAGCTGTAAAAGCGTTCCTTCTATCATGGAGTCATCTAACGGCAAAACAGCTCCAATTAAGCCTCTCTTCGGGACTATTGCTAGCGTCGTGGCTGCTCCACTCGACCATCTTGACGATCCGCTTCGCAGATATCGGACGAAAGGGCAGTACCCTCCACCAAGTAAATATACGCAGAGATTCAAGACCAACTAATGTTGCCTATATGTTACTTGTAGTTATAGCATTTTGGAGCTCGAGTTTTATTCTATAAGTGTTCTGCTACATGGCGACTACGAGCATCGCCTTAGCAAGCTTAACTCATCTCGTCGGATCGAAAGCAAATGGAATCCTTGCTCTTTTTCCGACACTTCTCATCAGAGCAGGTCTAAACCGCACACACTTCCCACATGCTCGCCACTCGCGCCTTCCATTCTATGTAATATTTCTCTGCGTACCGTCCCACATTGAGATATGGTCGTGATGGCGGAAAGGAGCGACTGGAGCAGCCTAAATCGATGTTGAGGAATCAGGATTGTTATGCCGAAATCTCATGCACAAGTCCTCAATCGGGTTTACGATACACTCTAGATGGCTTCCTCGCCCTGTATGCGGTCCCACTCCTATCAATGTATGTCGAATGGCTCCCCGTGAACTGCGGTGCGACCGCCTCTCCATCGGAGTGGAAGACTCGCTTCTGACGCTGTTTAGCAGCCACAAGATCAACAATGTGCCTAATATCGATCCGATGACAATGCCAGCTATGGAGCCGCCTGATATACAGTTGCACCCGTTCGAGCTGGTGGACTGTCGGGCGAGCAGTTTCGCAGGTTGGAATCGAGCGGTGTGCTAGAGGATTGTCAGCGCTTTGAGTGATGGAAGGAATATGTAAGAGTAAACATACCATTATCAAAGAAGGATGGCAATGAAGAAGAGTGAGAGGTTAGAGCGTAGTTACTTCTGTACGTTCATCTGCCACTGCAGGATTAATGTAAGCCATATTGAGAGTTGGGACATTTCTAGTCCCCCGGCCCAGTTACATCACAGTGCTATCATTAGAGTTGGCAGGCAGGTCATGGTATTCTTTGCACCTGCTAATATCAGGTTTTACGATGGCTCCTAAGTTGCTTTTCCCACTGCCTCACACCCAATTGTATCAATGATGTCATTTGATTAGGGCTTTTCTGCAATGCGCAAGCAGAACGAAGTAAAATAAACCCATTCGGGTATCGGTCTCCATGAATAAAGCGCGTTCTTCGATACAATGCACAATTTCATAAGCGAGGGAAATATGAACCTGTTTTCTGTGCATTGACCCGCTGCTCCTTCCATCTCGTTACGCAACTCTCAGTGGGTTGTGCCTCATGCTGTGGAGCTTGATGATCATAGCTTCTTTGCAAAATCTTTCGAATTTTGGCTACTTCTGTGACTTTGGAACGTATGACGTCGCACAGCAGCCAAAATGTACGCCAGGTGAATGCAGGCTATTCCCTTGAATTTGCGTGGTGGCGCCCTTCTACTTCCAAAATTCATGGTACGAGGGGTATTCTGCCACTCCACTAAACTATATACAGCAATTATTTGATGCCGCTTCAATGCGGCGTTTGAGCTCCTCCTTGCTAAAACCTTCCTAATCCTCTGAGGAATAGAATCAATAAACTTATTAAAAATCTTTTACTGTAATCTCATTGTTCCAGATATCAATCAAAGCTTCCCTAAGCTCCATAAGGCTCCAACCACCATGAGGGTTCCTTGCTAAGCCTCACCTAGACAGTTTCAACTCTTTTGCAGCATCTTACTTTGACATACCGTGCTCTACTAGACCAAAAATTCGTGACTTCTTTGGTGTAGTCTATTCGTGCTTTTGGAAGCCCATATTGCACTGGAGGGAGTGCTGTTGAAATGAGCGTAGTGTTAGAAGGGAGAAAATAGAAGGCGATGGAAATTAAACAGCGGCAGAATTACTCACCGCCCTGTTTGCCCATGATTTGGCAACTCCTTTCCCTACGTTCTGTTTCGTAGGATTTTTTGGGGGTTTCCTTTCCCTTGAGTAGAGTACAATGCAGTACAGTACCAGCACGGTTAGCGCGGTGTGCATGGCAGGAGCGTCTGCTCCTAGCGAGCTTTGGCAGACCCCACTTCCCAGCCACAGGAGATAATCATGGTTATCTTGCCGCTTCTTGGCAGAGCGTGGCGGTGCACACAAGATGGGATTTTGAAATCCCATCTCCCAGACGGTGCGCAATGTATACTTCCTACATGCCCAAATATTTCAACGCGGAGACAATTGCGCCAGGACAACTAATCCTAGAAGGACCAATAGGTTTTCGGTATTTACCTTGGATAGCTTACAAGCACAGACGCCCAACGTTGAAATATTTGGGCATGTACGAAGTATTATTTTCCCCGGTGGCGTGCGGCTTCAAAGAACGCTGTGGACATACCAGAATTGACCCACTCTATTGTCATACCAGACAGGGCTATAGCCATACATACCCTCATCATTTATCATACCACAGGTCGCTCCCCTCGTCAGAGCTCTGTCCTGCTCGAAAAAAAAAAAATTCATTTGAATAAAGCAAACGCGTAAGTTGTTGATTTGCCAAAACATAGTTTCTTCTTTGGGATATCTATTTTATTCCAGCCATTGCTCACAACAACCCGGCAGAGTACTTACTACGAGGCTCAACGGTGCTATTCAAACGGAATTTACTTGCATCCCACATCATAACACAACTACCTAGCAGGAGCAGGGCGACCCATTGTACAACACCAAACATAATCCGAACTCCCACTTAAAGCAATTGAAGGACGGCATTTCATTACGAAGACACAACACTTGCTAAAGTCTTCAACACATCGAAATCAGAAGTCCCCTCGGCTGTTGCTTTCTCTTCAGAGCAATCGTAGCAGAAATTGTATGTCAAGCTTTCTTATGAATCTTTATAAGAGGAAGAGTATTATGCTAACGTCCTGCTGTTAGGTGTTGGGTCTCAAATATCTTTCAAGCGTATCTGTAGCTGGGCATTGCCTGATCCAGAGCGCCTAGAATCCAGATCCAACTATAACGTTGTTCCAAGCAGCGAACAACGTGATCCCTCCGACCTTGATAGCTACAACACATAATTACTCTTCCTCTTTTCCCACCACAAAATAATTGCTCATTGCATAGCCATAAACACTCATGTGATGGAATATTGGCCTGCACCAAACATGGAGTGGGACTTCCTTAACTTTGATGACGATGCGAGCATGGACACCGGAACAGGCACTCTCTCTGAAATGACGTCGATCAACTTTGATCAGAACACTACATTCCAGGATCCGAATGCCGCTTTGAACAGCATGTTCAAGACTGGTCTGACGCCACTAAGCTTTCCAAATGGAATTCCAAATACAGTGCGGCAGTTTAACTCGTGGAGCAATTTAGGATCCCTGAACGAGCCATACGGCTACTTCCCAGAGGTCCCGCCAGATGGCCAAACTGCCATTGCTCCTATTGTTGTTGAGTCTCCAGAAAGTATCGACTATGCTACGCCGTCAGCAGCCTCCGAGGCATCGGAATTATTGGTGAAGCCAAAGAGAGGCCGGCCACGGAAAAGCAGGGCTAAGAAGCAGCTTTCCCCACAGCAGGAGTATGAGAAGCGCCAAAGATTTCTGGAGCGTAATCGTCAGGCTGCTAGCAAGTGTCGAGAGCGGAGGAAGACTTGGATATCGAAGCAAGAAGAGAGAATGAACCAAGAGCAAGCAAAGAACGCGGAACTGAAGGCAGAATGCGATATTCTTAACCAAGAGGTCTACAATCTGTTACAAATACTCCACCAACATGCCGAAAGTGGGTGCAACAAGGATCAGCTTCAGGCATTCTTAAGATCAGAATCTATTTTAGGGCTTGCTAGCTCCAAAGTCTCGGGATCACTGGTGCGTAGGTATTCCAACACCTCAACGTCGAGCATGGGCCAAGATTCGGTCCAGGGCTCATCAGCAACACATAAGCCAGGCGAGATGTCGCGCGAGAGTTCACAGGGTAGTGACGAGAAGGGCTCGGCGATTACCAGTATGGAATCACCTGTCTGGCAGACCGACGAGGCTGCTAAAGATGACGAATATATGGATAGTGGTAAGATGCTGGTTATGTCCAACTCTCGAGCAAGCCGCCCACAAGTTAATATTGTGAACCAAGCTCAACCCTTTGATCCGCTCGTTTGCCCTGCGGTATCGCAAGCGGTCCCTGCTGATGGAGTTGAGCCGTCAATATACTTGCAAGGCACCAGCTTCAATACGGCTGTAGTGTGTTAGGTATGAAATTCTTAATGTGACACGGCGTTGGCTTGGTTGAGCAAGAGCACTTAGGCTGAAGCTGTATTGCTTTCCTTGAGGGTTAAAGATCGCTAGCTAAGGGCCTTTGTGGCCAGTGCACGGGATATCCGTGTCTTGATTTCGAGTCGCCACTTCCAGTACGATTTTTGAGGTGCACATAGTTGTCCCTGCCGCGGATGAAGAGATATATACTGGTACCCTCAGCCGCAATGTCATCAATCGCACAGTTGCTGAAGGGTCGCTAAGAGATGCCCAAGGGGCATATTCCACTTTGCAATCGGCCCTATTCTTGAACTTCTTAAACCCCCTTTGTAATGATCTTGTGAATAATGGCGGGTAATTTTGTTGCCTAGAGAACCCGCTCATGTCCACCAACGAAATATAAAAGCATTCTATTGAGAGATTAACATGTGTTCGTACGAAGCCGGTCTACACATTGAGTGACTTGTCCTTATTTAACGCTCTTTCCACTGTTTCATAACCTCTGATCACAAGCGGGCCAAGTGCCTCGAGGGAGCGCTTGTTCGCTTGCAGGATGGACCGCGACTGCGACATGCCTGTCATCACTCTTCGTACTATTTCTATCCTCGCATCTCCATCCACGTGTAAGAGTATATGAGCAATCACAGCCCCACCTGTTTTATCAAGAGGAGGGAGTTGTCTCGTAGCATTCCATTATCCCCAAACCACGACATTCCGAATGCAGTTTTGAAGTATCTCATCCCACAAAACTCCCAAGCATGGAAATAGCAAGGCGTGAATGGACAATCAAGGAACTTGCAAACTAGGGAGGTGAAAGAGATAAAACAAGATAGACGAAAAAAAAATGACAAGAAACAGACCGGTGGAACGGGGATAGGATGTGGATATAGAGGGATGTATTTCACAAGTGACTTCATGTTTTTTTGGGCAAAACGGGACGAGACGCCACAATATGATTGGCGGATTAGGCCGGTTAGCGAGAGGAAAAGGGGTTCGGTTGAGAGCTCCGGTGCAATTAAATATTGTGAATACTTTCTACTCAGGCACGGCTAAGCTGGGCCCCGCCCGTTCACATTCTCCCCCTCTCCTAGATTTCCCATCCTGAATTCTTCGGCTTTCTGCTCTCAATTTACCACCATATGTTGAAATTCGATGGGTTCGGTTCGTGGCGATGGATCCCGTGCCGTGCCATGATCTCGGGACCAATCGGACCAAAACCCAGTAAGCGTGTCAGTGCTCGCATGAATTGAGCAAGTCACGTGCTCACGTACCTGAACGAGTTGTTCAAGTACGTGAGCACGTGACCTGCTCTAGCTAATTGCACCAACAGTGACGTAGCTTGACTTAATTTGTGGTTGGTTGTCCGAGGCCTTGTTTTTTTCCTTGATCAGACATCTTAAACCGACAACAACTCGATCGGGAATCGCAACTTCATTGACCTCAGCTACAGTTTTCGAAATCGAGGGGACTAGTTCCCAGCATGGCGAAACCAGACGTCGAAAAAGGCCTGGAGCCAGAGCCAAACACGCTCTCAGTCGAACCCTCGCGCAATGATGAGAGCATCACCCAAAACACCAAACTCCCAGCAGCAATCCACCACAAAGAGAAAGAAATTACCGCTGAAGGAATCCTACACGACACCGAAGCATTGACACCAGATCCAGGCACCGAACATCTATTCGAAGTCCAAAACAACAGTTTCGCATTCACGCCTGGCCAATTATCCAAATTCCTGAACCCAAAGAGTCTCAGCGCCTTCTACGCAGTCGGCGGCGTTGCAGGACTAGAGAAAGGCTTACGGTCAAATATCACGAGCGGATTGAGCTCTGGAGAGACGACTTTGGATGGGACTGTTGGTTTCGAAGACGCAAAAGCAGCTGCGAGCTCTTCGACAAGAGAAGTTGGCCCGAAGCCAGGCTTGTTCGCACGAGCGTCGACTACGAAATCTATGCCTGCGAAGAAAAACGATGGGTTATTCGTCGATCGGAAACGTGTGTTCGCGGATAATAGGCTTCCGGATAAGAAGACCAAGAGCTTGTTGGAATTGGCGTGGATTACATATAATGACAAGGTGTTGATTCTCCTTACGATTGCGGCCGTGGTCTCGCTCGCATTGGGACTGTATCAGACATTTGGGCAGAAACATGAGCCTGGAGAGGCGCAAGTTGAATGGGTGGAAGGCGTGGCGATTATGATTGCAATTATAATTGTGGTTGTGGTTGGGACGCTGAATGATTGGCAGAAGGAGAGACAGTTCGTGAAGCTGAATAAGAAGAAGGAAGATCGCACGGTCAAGGTTATTCGATCTGGCAAATCGCAGGAAGTTTCTATCTATGATATCATGGTTGGTGATGTTATGCATCTCGAGCCAGGAGATATGGTGCCTGTGGATGGGATACTTATCAAGGGCCACTCTATCAAGTGCGACGAATCTTCTGCTACCGGCGAATCCGATCTCATAAAGAAAACATCAGGAGATGAAGTGTATCGCGCTATCGAGGCCGGTGAAGATGTCAAGAAGCTCGATCCCTTCATTCTTTCTGGCAGCAAAATGGCTGAAGGCGTTGGTACTTTCATGGTCACTGCAGTTGGCGTTAATTCCACTTTCGGGAAGACAATGATGACCCTCAGAGAAGATTCCGAAGCTACTCCACTACAACAGAAGCTCAATGTACTTGCCGAGTATATTGCGAAGCTTGGTGGTGCAGCGGCATTGTTACTCTTCGTGGTCCTCTTCATCAAGTTCCTTGCGCAGCTGAAAGGCAGCCCTTTGACTCCTTCCGAGAAGGGTCAGAACTTCCTACAAATCTTCATCGTCTCCGTCACTGTTATTGTAGTTGCTGTTCCGGAAGGATTGCCACTTGCTGTCACTCTTGCACTCGCTTTTGCTACTACGAGGATGTTGAAGGATAATAACCTTGTTCGAGTGCTTAAATCCTGCGAAACGATGGGAAATGCGACCACTGTCTGCTCTGATAAGACTGGTACCTTGACAGAGAATAAGATGACTATGGTAGCCGCAACAATTGGCCATAAGACTCAATTCGGCAAGAAAGCATATGCTATGGACAAGATCAAGAGTTTGTCAAACAGAGAAGTCTCGAACGTTGGTACCGAGGAAACTGAGAAACTATCTCAACCAAGCACAGAGATCGAGGATGCTGTTCCCGCTGCCGACTTTCTCTCCAAATTGAGCGCTGAAGCCAAGTATCTCCTCTCGCAATCGGTCGTCCTCAATTCCACCGCATTCGAAGGAGATATCGATGGACGTCAAACATTCATCGGATCGAAGACAGAAACTGCCCTTCTTGAGTTCGCTCGCACACACCTTGCAATCGGCCCTCTTTCGGAAGAACGATCCAACGCCACTATTGTGCAAGCTGTTCCCTTTGACTCCGCTGTCAAGTACATGGCATGTGTCGTGAAGCTCTCTTCTGGTGGATTCCGAGTTTACGCCAAAGGTGCATCCGAAATCCTCTTAGACAAATGTACCAATATCCTTGGTGACCCATCGAGCGCGACTTTGACCGAAACTGCCTTGACATCCGAGGACTCCGCCGCTCTTAACAATATCATCTCCACCTATGCTTCACGAACTCTCCGCACAATCGCTCTTCTGTACAAGGATTACGAAAGCTGGCCACCCGCAGATGGAGTCTCAGCGGAAGACTCCACTCAAGCAGACTTCAAAGTCATCTTCCATGACATGACACTCCTAGGAATAGTAGGTATCAAAGATCCGCTCCGAAAAGGTGTCCCGGAAGCCGTTAAAGACTGCCAAAACGCCGGGGTCTTCGTCCGCATGGTCACTGGCGACAACGTCCAAACCGCGCAAGCCATCGCCGAAGAATGTGGCATCTACACTCCCAAGAGCGGCGGAATTGTAATGGAAGGTCCCGTGTTCCGCAAATTGAGCAAAAAAGACATGGACGCCACAATTCCCAAGCTACAAGTCCTTGCCCGATCTTCTCCCGAGGATAAACGTATCTTAGTGAAGCGTTTGAAGGAACTTGGGGAGACTGTCGCTGTGACTGGAGACGGCACCAATGACGCTCCTGCGCTTAAGATGGCTGATATTGGGTTCTCTATGGGTATTGCGGGCACGGAAGTCGCGAAGGAGGCATCGGCTATCATCGTCATGGATGACAATTTCGCCTCGATCGTTAAGGCTCTCATGTGGGGTCGTGCAGTCAATGACGCTGTGAAGAAATTCCTCCAAGTACGTTCTTATGCTGAAGGGAGGAATTGAAAGTTAACAAACCATAGTTCCAACTGACAGTAAATATAACCGCCGTCCTCCTAACCTTCGTCTCAGCCGTCGCATCCTCGGACGAAGAATCCGTGCTCTCCCCCGTCCAACTATTGTGGGTAAACCTAATAATGGACACCTTCGCCGCCCTAGCCTTGGCAACCGACCCTCCAACCCGCACCATCCTAAACCGCAAACCCGAGAAGAAATCCGCTCCTCTCATCACGCTCAATATGTGGAAGATGATTATCGGCCAAGCTATCTTTCAACTTGCGGTCACGTTCACACTGCATTTCGGAGGCAAGCAGATCTTTGGGTATGAGGCGGTTCCCGGAGTGGAGGGTGGTGGGCGCGAGATGGAACAGTTGAAGACTATGGTTTTTAATACGT
>JAJSPD010000158.1:0-45327 GCA_021307315.1 Bisporella sp. PMI_857 | reverse complement strand
GGGCACAGCCAGTTTGCTACATCGTTTCCTCGCAGCGATCAAGCATGTGATATACGGCCGCCATCAAGAGAGCAATCTTAGCTTTATCCTCTCGCGGACTTACAAGATCTAGATCTACGGGGTTCGGACTTTGCCCAAGAATGTGGTCTGTTCACGGGGAGTTCTGCGGCATCTCTGCGAGGCCCTGCAAGATATCACGGCGGAACCTCTGATATGTTATCTCCCACCGCGTTCTCTCTATCCATGGACGTGTCGTGGCAAGTATAGGAACAGCGGCATCTGTATGATGCTTCTGTTGCTCAACTCTCGCTCGCTCCCGCTCCTGCACTGATTTGGATATGTTCCGTCACGCCTCGCTCGGCAGCCGGCCGAATCGTGCGATAGGGCATTCGCGGCACGCGAAGTCATCATGGAGTCGGAGCACACGGTGGACGTGCGATCCATCACTACGAGGGGCGACATCGGCAGGGTTTTGAAAGGGATATGTATTCTGGTGCTTGAGATAACGAGTCAGGCCGTCTCGAAGGCTTTTGGGGTGTGGTGTTTGTCCCGAAGGTAAGTTGTAGCCTGCGAGCCAGCCACAGAGAGAGCATAGCCACACTTACTATGACAGCATATCAAGATACGCTCTTCATTATCGGCATAAAGCTTCAGCTCTGCCAAATCAAAGCATTGGTAGAAGTCATGGCTAAGAGCTATTAATTGAGTGTGGGAAGGTGACTACCAAATTCAGAACCTACGACAGAACGCGTCGAGGTTCCGTCATAACCCCACTAACCCTTATTCCAGTGGTAGTAGTAAGTGTAATTTTCAGTAAAACATGCGTTTGCGTTGTGAGGTGTGGCATGCACAGACACTTTTGGCCACTAATTTTAGACATTTGTAACACTTGCTTTCGAAGCGCGAGAAGTACGGCTTGGGAACTTTTCCAAGTGCATCATGTATCATATCACGTCTATTCTCTAAACAAAATTTCCTCTCAAGGCTCTCCAACTTCCTCCTTTAGTCTCCGAACACCCCTAGCAGTAAATGCTGTTAGCGCTAGAAAGGAAACAGAGACTATAATCCCAACGCCGCTTAAACCCATGCCAAAATACCAAGCACCCCTGAAACCTTTCAAAATCTGTGTCTTGTTTTCATCAACACTATCCTGCACCGTTCCTGCTAGCCCCAACCCAACGCTTATCGAGTAATTAACCACTGTGTTCACCAAACTCATCGCCACGCCTTGATTCTCATGCCCGACTTTGCTGCTCAGGAGAATGGTCGCCGAGGGGAACGACATATCCATTCCCCATGGCATCACAATGATGGAGAAGAAAGCCTGCACCCAGTAGATCTGATCCACCGGCGTGGTAGCAATGAGGGTAGTGCCGATAAAGAAAGCAGACATAGACAACACCATAATAACCTGTGGGGTAGTCCTAGATAGGAGAAACCCAGTTGTAACAGCCGCAAGGAGTCCAGATAGCGCCGCAGGTGAAAATTGTGCGCTTGCGAGCAACGGGTTCAGCGTTCGTAATGTCTCTAAAAACTCCCAAAGGTAGAAAATCCAGATCCCGAATGTGCCCCACCCGCATGCGATACAGGCGAGCACGAAGCAGGTGTCGACTGAGAGCATAGAGAGCGGGATGAGCGGATGCGGCGCCAGGAAGGGAGTGAATTCAACGAAGAAGAAGACAGATAGGATTACGAGGCCTATGATGAGGAGGAAGTAGGTGTATGGTGTGGACCAGGAGACGAGAGGCGCTTGGTTGAGAGCGATGTTGATGAGGATGAGAGCCAAGACGCCTAAGATGGCGCCAGGTAGGTCCAGCCGTTTCCACATGGGTTCCTCTTCTACGCCTCCATCCTCGGCAGTAGCATCTTTTTGACTTGTGGTGGCTGCAGTGACTGGAAAGGATGGAATGATAATCACCGAAATAGCCGCCATGACCATACATGCAATAGCCTGTGCCCAGTACGCCCAGCCCCAATGTGCCTTCTCCGCTAAAAGACTCGACATGACCGCGCCAACCACAAACCCGACTGGTGCACTGGCACCAAAAAGTGCGAAGGCCATGTTTTTCTTATTCCCCTCATAGGTGCGGCCTAGAATCCCAAGGCCATTGGGCATCAATAGTGCAGGGCCAATCCCCTGCAAAGCTCTGCAAAAGCAGAAAAAGGTTTCTCCGCTTCCGCTGGGCTGCTGGTCGACGATTTCCAGGATGCGGGGGTTGAAGCCGGCGCTGAGAGAGGAGAGTGCGAACCATAGCCAACCAATGATAAAAAGTCGTTTGAGGCCGTAGATGTCACCGAGGCGCCCAGATGGGAGGATAAACGTCCCGACCGTTAACGAATAGGCGGCGCTGTACCACGAAGGCGAGGGGATGTGATTTTTGGTTGTAAAACTCTTCGCGATAAGCGGTATAGGCGCAATCGACTGAGCGAGACCGGCCTGGGTGAGGAAATGGGCTGCGCAGATTACTCCGATGAGGGCGAAGTCTTGGGATCCAGATTTTGGCTTTTGCAAGGCGAGGGAAGTAGGCTTGAAAGTGAGAGGTCGAGGTAAATTAGCCTTTGTTGGGTTAACGGTAGTTGAAGATGAGTTGTATAACTCGCCGATATTGCGATCTCCGATATCCTCGCCATAGTTGTAGACTGGGTAGAGGCTGTGTGCTTCTGTCTGGTCCGCCGAGTCTCTTGGATTCGAACCTTTACCCATATAATCCGCATGTGGTTCCGTTGTCTGTATGTCGACAGGGGCGGGCTCAGGCTTGCCCCATGATGATACTCCCATTTCACCTTCCGATGAGTTCACACGATACATTCGAATACTCGGTCGGGACCGTCTTGAGCCTGAAAGTTTTGAGGCTACAGGTTTCCGTCTTACTCGCCCGCCCGGTGGTGATGAAATGGTGTCTGTGTCTCTAAGCAGAGATGCTACTCGATTCGTCGCTTTCTCTGCTCTGTTGATGGCATTGTTGTCCATCGCAGACACTGGCCTGGAGTAAGGATTCATGACTTGATAGTCCAACATGTTCAAAGAATTGCTGAAGAGAATGAATAAGTGAAATGCATGAAGGCTACTACGATCAATGAATAGGCAGTGAAACTATGGATGACCCCGGATTCAGGGTGGGGGGCAGTGCAGAACCCCCCGCAGCACAAGCAGATTCAGCCTCGTATAGAGAGGGAGTAATATGCGATAAAATTAAATAAACATCAATACTTACCGAATTGTTTGATCATTGTGACGTGATGCCGATAATATTGCTGAGAAAAAAGATGACGGCTCCAAGGCTCGAGCCCACATGCAATCCTAGCGACTAAAATAGCGCCCAGCCACAGAACAACACAACAAATCCGCCCGAGAATGGGCTGTGAGTACAGCTGCATGCCGGAAACTTTCGTGATGAAGCTTATTTCAGCTTTGAATGTCTGGGTTTCTCCACGCCCATCCTAGAAATAGGTAAGACTTCCGCGTAGCGAATGTAGTACAAATTCTATTTCACTGCCTTGCCGTTGATGTTGAGGTAACTAGCGCGCCATTTCGGAATGTCGAGGCTGACATACTCCTTGTGTACTGTGCCTAAAAGCATTTGTAGCCAGCTTAGAGCTAAGACCCTACCAGCGCTAATTTGCTCTGAATTATCCGCAGTTATCGTATTTATATTAGCGCAAGTAGAGCTATAAAAGATAGATTATTTGATTCTTTTAAAACTTTCATTTTTAGATATGTTATGCAAAGGGTAAATTAGTTCCACTAGTTAGTCTGCGGAATAGGTCGGGTTGGATGGGGTTTTTAACCTTTTGACATAACCCAGTGGGGCCTCAGTAAGTTTCTAAAGCTTTGGACAAGCAGTTTAAACAAAACAAAATGCCAAGTTTTAGGTCTTGGCGTCCCAGTCAAAACTCTAAAACCCAAGCCACTAAGTCCAAAATCGAAATTAACCTAATCCGGTAGGCTGGGCACCCGCTGGGTCGAGTGGGTTCCCACTGGGTTCGCCGCTGCTTATCTCTAGTTATCGAAGTGGCCCTTTCTTTTAAACACGCTTTAAATATTTTAGTTTCAAACAAACCTGGCATGGGGAGGGCTGATTTTGTACTTATAGACTAATAACCTCTACTGCGCATTTTTTTGCTCCTTCCACATTGTAGGGCTCCCATGTGCATCACCCCCACGCTGCGGCCAACCTACAGGGTCCCCATCATAGATCAGTGGGACCCAACCCAATAGATAGGGGGTGGCTTTGGTTTTAAACTTGGGGGATTGGGTTATATACTTTTGGACCAATAATACAACCCACCCCGGCCCCCCTTTCTTTGCTAGAAGTACTAACAATTAAGATTTAAATTAGTATTATTATAGTATTACTAAGATTTGTTAATAAAATTATAATAACGTAATCCACAAGCGAGTGGTCAACACAAGCGAGTGGTCATATTTTTCTTGGCATTAAACTTTTGACTTTACACAACAATTATACAACAACTACAAATGGTTCGTACGTGGAAAGAATCGGACATGTTTTTAGCTGTTCAAACTGTACAAAATAACTCTCGAATACATGTTGCTAAAATTGCACGAATATATAATGTGCTTAATACATTATTACGTCGTCGAGTTCGAAAAATACTCGCAAAGCAAAATACTATACTAGCAAATCGAAAATTAAGTCAATTAAAAAAAAAAACTATCGTACGACATATTTTTAACTTGGATTCGCAATCGTTTTTTTTCGAATAAGCAATGTTAAAAATATAGCAAATCGATTGCTTGCGAAACGAAATGCGAAACGCGTCGGCAAAAATTAAACTTTAAATTTCGTACAACAACAATTAAAGCTTCGGACGCGTTTTAATCGGAAAATTAATTATTAAAAAGCTAAATGCAAAAATCCGAACGTGTATAACGCGTAGTTTCGGCTTGTACAAAACACAATTAACAAATACGAAATTAACAAAAAAAATATATACAATTTGACGAAACTGGGTTTTTAATAAACTAAATTTCGTTCGAAATAGTTGTAACAAACGTTAAACGGCAAAATAAACTTCGAACTGTACAATAAAAAAACCGCGAATAAATTACAATTATTTAAAGTGTTAGTTCGTACAGTTATACGCTACTATTATATATTATTGTTGCAAGCAAAACTTATTTATCGTTATAATATAAAACAGTTAATTGCCGAACAATTAAGTAATTGCAGTTACAGCAAATAGTTGAACAACAAATAAACGCGGTTTAAATTAAATTCAGCACTTTAATTAATATATAAAACGTTGTACGAAAAGTGTATATCGGCTTGTTATTCTTAACAGTTACAAAAGCTATTATTCGACCGAATTTGAGCTTTATTGCAAAAAACACAATATTATAACATTGTGTATATTTATATATTTATTTTACAAGTTTTAGCTATTTGATGTTAAGTGTTTCTGCGCGTTGAAACGTTTGTACAGTACAAAAATTAAAAAATTAATACGTGCGCATATAATACACATTTTAAAAAAAACTTTTTTCCAGTTTTTTACAGTGCATTTGTACAACAATAACAAAATCAAATATTTAAAAAAAGTTTCGTAAAACAAAGCTTGTATTGTACGATTTAAATTATATAATTTTATAGCTTAATATTAGACTTTTTACTTTAACTTTTTCGACAACTTCGTTTAGTTTGTTTTCAGCTTAAAAGCTAAAAACGCCGCACAACGTAATCGAAACGCAATTATATACTAAATATGTAAAAGAAAAAATTGTACAACATTAAAATAGCTCGCTAACTGCGCTTTTGTTAAGTGTAAATCAGTTTGCTAAAAGTGCAACGCGTGCAATTTACGAATTAGTTTTGTTACGCGAAAAAAACGCTGTATTGCGCAAAGCAAATAATAAACTTAGTCGGCGTCGTTGTACAAAAAAGCGTCGAATTAAAAAAAAAGAATCATTTAGTTTACGAGATGCATAAAACTTTTAGGCTTAAAATAACGTTAATACGCAATTACAAACTAATTTAGCCGAAAGTAGTAGTCGTACGAAAGTTTTCGCACTACAATAACGATGTTGTAAATCGTGCAAAGAATTTGGTTATAACGTACAAACGTGTCAAAATATTAAAGTAAACTTGGAGATTTCGAATCTGAATAGCTATAATTAATTAATTGTTTAATTGTTGTGTTATTTAACTTTTTGTGTTGTGCCAAGAAAAATATGACCACTCGCTTGTGTTGACCACTCGCTTGTGGATTACGTTAATAGCTAAATTGTAAAAATAATTTATTGGATACATTAAAAAGTTATTTTACATTCATATAATGCACAGGTTAAACGTTACTTTTTTTGGCGTTGTATAAAACACCCGATAAAATCACAAAAAAAGTTAATTAATTAAAACTATAATATAAAGTTTATATGTATATTATTTTACTATTTTAATAAGTGTATTTTACATAATCTATAAAAAGGGCTACTAATATAAACGAAACAACAATATTGTCACTATACGCGCTGTGGATTTTGTAACTCAAGGTGAACAGGGATCTCGATCCGTAGATCTCAGGGGAAAAGGCTCAAAAGTGTGAACGACTATTAATTGTTATAACGAAAAAAACACGCTACAAATAAAAAAAGGAAAAAGCAGTGCTTTATATACAAAAAACTGGCCAAAAGCTAGTGTAAGCAAATTTTGTAGTATTAAAAGCTGAGCTTCAAAAAGCTTTAAGCAAAATAAAGCCATAACATTCCTTTTTATCTAGTATAGTTTATTTGTAAGCTATAGTAAATTGAAAATTAAAAGTTTATTATATAAACTTATATAGTTTACTTTATATATTATTATTTAAACGATTAACAAGTTTTTCACTTTGCAAATAATAGTCGAGCTAATATTATATCTTTATCGGAAATTTATTAGTTTTAAAGTACTCGTTATAAAAAACTTTAAATTTGTATAATGTTTTTTAATTTTTTAGCGTCATAAAATAAAAAATCATAATTTAAGTTTATTTATTTAATTTAGTATTGCAGTTTTCGACAGTATTTACAGTTTTGTAAAACTTGTTCGATTTTTATTTCAGCTGTTAATTGTAAAACTACAAATACTAAAAGTTTTTAATACTAATTTAGCAACAAGTTATTTTAATTTTTACGTAAACGTTTTAATACAAAAATTTCATAAAACTAATTACTTTTTAAATGTTTTAAACAATACAAGTAATTTACTTGTTTAATAATTTTATATAAGCTTTTATTTTAACAGACTAGTTTACGTTTTAGCTGTTTACTAGTTTAATTTTTGTCGAAATTTAGATTTTGTTTTCAATTTTAAAATTAACTAGCCGACAGTATTTATTAGTTTGTATTGCTTATTGTTTTTAAGTTTTAGTTTATTTTTAAGTTTTGTAAAAAAAGTTAATACAAACTTAAACTTTTTTAATGTACTGTAAAACCGAAACAAAGTTTTTAAAACAGTTTTAGTTTATATTTATTTAAAGCTAGTATTTTAATTTAATTATAAAAAAAACTGTTTTATAAAGTAATATAGCAAAGTAACTATTGTATAGTTTATTGCATAAATTAAATAAATTAGTTGTTTTAAAAAGTATTAACAAAAAAAACAAAAACGGTAGTTAATTTACTAGTTAACATTTTTAATTTAACTATTTATTTAAACATAATATATTATCGAAAAGTTAAGTTTAATATTTAGTAATCGACAAAATTTATTTAAAACACAAAAATAAATTAAAGCTTTCTGTCTAAAATCTTAATAATATCAAAATTATAGTATTTATAAACGCGTATTATATACAGTTAAATTATAGCTTTAGCGTTAATTAACTTGTAAAAAATTAAAATAAAACGCTTATTTAGCTTGTTTATAAATATATATATATATATATTATATTTATGCTTTTTCGGTTAAAAAGTATATTTTTAAAATTAATTCATATATACTGTTAATAACAATTCAGTATTAGTAATAAATATAAAGTTTTAAAGTTTTGTATTTAAGAACTTTAAATTTATAGTAAACGTAGCAATTATTAACAAATTTTTTAATAGCATTATTTATTTCGAGCTAGTAATACCTTTTTTTAACTGGTCTTTTAGTTTTGTTTTAATTTAAATAAATTATTGCTAAATTATAGTACAATACTGTAATTAAAACCGTACAAACTAATTTGGTTATTAATAACTAGCTTTTTTAGTTATTTTAGTTTAGTTTTTGAGCGCGGTTTAAATTTAAAGCAGTTTAATTAGTTTAAAAAATTTCGCTAATTAAATTTAACTGCTTTTCATTTGGTGTCACGATCATCGATCATGTGACCTAGATAGGCTTGGCATGTCATGCGATGAACCCCTCATTTTTATTATGGTCGCGCACAACAACAATTGCTTTTCCTCCTTAGTTTAGTATTTTGTAATAGAACCACTTTACTAGCCGCTTTACCAAGCCAAAGGATTTGGCTTTGTGACAGTTAGCAGCAAAAACAAACTCATATAGTTTATTTCGAGCTTTTGTAAAATTTAATAGTTGAAATATGCTAAAAATAGCAAAACTTAGTTACGATTATTTCATTTTATTTAATTTAAGTTTTTAGTTTAGTTTTGTCGCAATAAAAAATCGGCTTTATTTGGTTAATTTAATTCGTAAAATATTTTAAAATAGTATTAAAATTTGGTTTTGTAGTTTAGCTGGCTTATGTAGCTAAGAACAGCTTGCTAAATATAAAACATTTTAAAGTTTTATAGTCTGTAATTACTTCGATATAAATTTTAGTATTTTCTAGTTTAGTATACTAGTATTGCAAAACTTTCACAATTGTCACGTCCCGTGCTCCCAAGCACACGTGACCTATATTAGCCGAGCTTTCGGAGCGCCTCAAGTATATATAGCCTGCTCTTCTCGAGCTCCTCTTCCTTCCTCAGCTATAGATTCTCGTATGATACCACCGTTGCCCTCTGTATCTGTAGATCCACAGCGCGTGTCGTGACAACAATAGTTAGTATTTTTTTTATCGTAAATAAAATAGTTTGTTTTCGCAAAAAATATAGTTTTAAAAAAAACACTACCGCAACTACTATATTAAAGACGTTTGTTTTTAGTTTACACTAGCTATTTGAATTGTAATAAAACTGGTTTTTATGTTACTTAAAGCTTGTTTTCTCTGCAACTTTGCTAGCTCAGCATACTTTTAGTTCTGATCGTAAAAAAAGCATAGAAAAAACAGTTGAAGAAAAGTATTTTCGAGCAATTTATTTTTGCTGTTGTTAGTATATTGCAAATATCCTACAGCAAAAATATAGCTATAAAATAAAACTTTTGTTTTAAAAAGCATATAAAGCGAAAATACTGCAACTGAACAAAACCGAAATAGTAAAATTAAAAAAAGTCAGTTTTAGCGCTTTTAATTACTTTTGAAAAATCGACAACAAGCTGTTGTAAAGTGCTGGAGTAGTGTGGCACAAATCAACTACAATTTGATACAAGACTAGTCTCTATCTTTTCTACTACATCCCGAGCTTTTTACTTATACCTTCCATACTTCTAGCGACTCCCCACGTACCCATACATGCCGAGCATCAGGGCCGTTGCCGAGTCCTTCATTGCCCCTTAGCACGTGACATCCTGGCACCTGACAGCTGTGAACTAAAACTTATTTACAATATTATCAACTTAATTATAATACTTTTAATATTACTAAATTATTATATTTTAGTTAAAACTATTATCGATGTATACTTTTTATTTAAATGCTAAATAGTATTTTTTTTAATAACTGAAATTTAGCTTAAAAAGCAATTAATAACTAGTAAATCCGATCGATTTACCGACGTATTTGTAGCTAAATTTAAAAGCCATTCTTAAACTTTTTGTTAATATTGAGTATATTTTACAAATAAAAATATTGCTTAAGTAAAATTTTTTAATACAAATCGAAAATAAATAGTTGTTTTAAATTGAAAATCGTACAACTGTACAAAATTTTAAATGTATTAATTGTTTTGTTTTTACGCTATTACAACTATAACACTACTGCAAATCGATTTAATTTAATATTTCGAAACTTCGTATACTACAAAAAAATATAAAAAATTTACTGTAGTATTTTTATGCTAATATCGGTCGAAACTTTTTTGTCAGTAATTTAATTAAACTATTTGTTTTGCTCAAAAAAACAAACCGACTTTAAACAAAACGTATACGCAAAAACAGCTAAAACAAAAACAAACACGCTGTAATAATTGTTTCGACTAAAGCCATAATTAAAGCAGTTGTACAAATTAGCTAGTTTCAAATGAATATTAACAACAAGCTTTCGATTAGCTTTAAAAAATTAATAACGAAAATATCGACTACAAAAAAAACAATTAAAGCTGAATAATAAAAGCCCAAAAAAAGCACAACGTTTTAATTAAAAATTAAGTATACAAATAAAAAAAAAAGCTACATTAATTGTTGAGTTGAAAGAACTTTATAATAGCGACAGCGATACTAATAATGCTTTTTCAATAGTGAATAGCGATATATTCGATTAAAAGTTTATTGAATTTACTTTATTAAAAATACAGTAATTTACAAAGTTGGGAATAGTGTATAGTATATAAAATATCAACTAGTTAAGAATATACAGCAATAAAAGTATATTGATTTTAGGCTTATACTTTATTTATAGCGTATGTTGGAGAGTATCTGACATTCTATTACTTTTTTAAAAGATATCTACTATACTATTTTATATTTTTTGGGAAAAAAATCTCATATACTATAAAAGTAGTATAGCCGGATAGAGGTCAAATAAAAAGATGGTATTTCGGAAATACGAGCACTTTGTGATATTATTTGAGATATTTGCCGTTATAAATAAAAATGAACAAACTTTATTTTATTTTAGCAATTATTGTGATAGCTTATTTTTATAAGCAATTAAACAAAATGCACGGTTGCGCACAAATGCATATACTTTAATTTAATGTTTATATAAACTATTACTGTTTCTTATGCACAATATTGTTTTATTCATAAATTTCAATTTATATTCTAAGCTAACAAAAATCAGTTCAAAATCTAATTATTTGCACTGGTCAGCGGATGGTGGCGTGTATCATCCCCTCCTGGGATTTTGGGGCTCCAACTAGGTTGCATGAAATTAAGCCTCAATATATATAGGGCTTTCAAGATCCTAAGTTCGTTTAGACTACTTATTGTAGCTAACATAATTTCTTGGCAACCCAATAGTTATGTCGAGAACCTAGCCCGAGTTATGTGGCCCCAGTGGGTTGGGTCTAAAAGTCGAAAACCTAGCCTATGGGCCCCCATTCTGCTGTCTACTTACCCCTATATTTAGGTCGCCAAGAATCAGGCTTATGTAGAATGGAGCTCCAAGAATGCCTCAGGTTTGCTGAGTATGAGCTGAATCCGAACATATGCATAGGATAATGATTAAAATAAAGCAAACAGTTTTGGCGGTAGGCAGAGCAAATATATGGCTCGACCTGCGTTTTCCATAATCACATGGCGCATGTCCATCCAGTTTCTGATCAAAGTGTCAACTGTCAACTGTACTCCAAATGATACGTAGGGTTAATCATTATATCTCAAACTTGATCAGCTTTTGTGGAGGGGAAGCATCCATGACTCATTGTTATCACCAGTATTTTTGTATCACCAGCTCATTGCTTGGAATCGGTGTCACAACTCTAATCACTTGGAGTAAAACCTTGGCATGCATGGAAATCATATTGTCCTTTTAGAAATTCGATGATGCCCAAATACCAAGAATTATGAAACACGCGTAGCAGAAAAGACGCGTCATCTAAAAAGCATACCCCTAAGACTTCTCCTCTATTTGTCACCTCAAGATATTCTCCCAGTAGTGCAGACAGCCGAAATTGCTCAATCATACATATAACAGTATCCCCCATCAATTGTTGAGTGAGTATCCCGATGCCTTACTGGCCTTGCAACAGCACCAAAAGCTAAAAGATCATCAGGAGTTACTGGATCACTAGGGGGTACTAAAATGACATCAAGAGTCAGCCTCGCCATTCCCAACGCCAACAGCGCGGTACAGAACTCGCAACTTAGGAAGAAGGGAAAAGGATGGAAGAGTACACATACCATTAAAGGGCGTCTTCGTCCCGCCAACCTGGTCTACCCTGTTTTTAAGATCCTGCCCTTGCCAAATGGACCAAACACGATCAAACTGACCGTGGTGCAGATAGAAAATTGGGTCTCCAGGACTTGCAAAAGGATCATTCTGGAGGCCACCGACAGCAAAATGACCCGCAGCATGGATCAGCGGCTGTGGTACCTCGGGACCAAATTCCCAGCCATCGGCGCGCTTCTCAAGACAGTCAACGTTGGTGCAGCCGAGTAGAAATTCGACGTCGGCAACGCGCGTCTGTTGGCTCCAGAAGAGATTGATATCACGTGTCAGGCAGCGCGGGTTGTATTGCAGGGCGGGATTGATACCTGCCGCATTTACTTCCATGGTTGACTCATAATTTTTGGTGCTATTATCCGGGGCCTTAGCGGCGGCAGCGGCGGCGGCGGCGGCGGGGAGGATTACGGGGTTGACGCCGAGGTTGACCTAGAGAGGAGGATTAGACGTGAGTCAGGTTTTGAGTATTCCGACCTAGGGATTCAAGGGGAAGATGAAGGAAAGGAAAACCAAAATCCCAAGGGAGGAGGGATTGGAAAACCGAGGAGAATGGGAAATCCTGCCACATACCGTAAGTTTGGAAAATGGACCTTTTTCGATACACCCACCGCCAGTTCCAGGCGGCAACGTGAACTCCTTTCCAAAGGCCTTGAGTAGCGTTGCCCCATGAGGAATAACCTTGCCGTTACCGCCCATTGAATACTTGCTCCCGTCAAAGACGGGAGAGAGGCGGGGATCCTCAGCAAAGAGCGTCCAGTCCCAGTAGGGCTGAGACCCTGTGTAACCACACTCATTGCGGAGGGCCTGCTCGTAGGTCCAGATGAAGTGACGGTGCCACGCGTACAGGTTACCGTTGAAGTGGATATTATTTGTCTCTTGGATGTGCGCGGCCGCGAAGTCGTCGAGGCGATTGCGCGCACCAGGGACTTCGGCGCGATTGCTACGGCTCGGCTTCTTAGTGAGGCATTCCACGGCATTGATGTAGTCAAGGCGGTCTTTTTTGGACATCGAACCCCTTTCAGATTTATTGTTAGCGAGTTTTTTGGGGGGGGGGGGAGTGTTGGCAGCATTAGGGTCTCCGTACCATTCACGGCGGATTGATACCGTTTGGGAGTTGCACTTGTGTCTGCGGTCGCGCTTTTCTAGGGTCTCCCTAATGTTGCGCTTGTATTCGCGCTCCATACCCTTTAATGATTTTCTCTCACGGTCATTGTTTCCACGGTCGTTGTCAGCTGGAGCGGCGACGGCGAAGAGAGCAGAGGACAACAAGGTCCATAGAACTAGAATCGGAGAGAACTTCATGGCAAATGACGGTACTGTAGGTTGAGAGCGTTGGCGATTCTATTGGAGTTGAAATTTAGCTCTAGCAGGCGGATGGTTATATGTATGTTTCGTGGTGTGCCCTGGCGGTCAAGAATGCCAGGAGGCTGTGAATCGCCTCCCGGGGAAAATTTGTTACCAGGACTGCGGACATCTTCCAAGCACGAGCTGAGTGATTGATTCAATTAACGATTTTGGATGCCGCGAGAATATGGCTGAGACAAAGGAAGTGGTCTAAAAATAAATATCGAGAAATGATGTGGCGTTGAGAAAATATGAAAGTGGAATGTTTTGTGCTACAAGGCTAACTTGACTTCATTCCAGAATAGACGACCCGTATGACGCTAGCATATGCAGCCCAGGCTTTCCTGCCAGCGACATGTGAACAGGTACTGATATCTTGCCACGCAAGTTGTCGGCACTTAGCCGCTCACGTCCTGTTGGGATGGGCAGGGGGGCGGGTGAGCTGTCTACTGGCTGGCTTTCGGTGCCTTGCATATTTTTTATTTTGAATGGTCGGCCATCTGGACCGAGCGGTGGAGTGGGGAATAATACACAGCGCCGCCCTATTGGTTTACGGGACTTGTCACGTGCTGTGCTCCTGCTTCGCAAAAATGCACGTGATTTACAAAGTAGCACAAAGTGTTTCGATACTTAAAAACGTTTTCATTTATTAGCTTAGTATTCTTGTAATAGAACTTTTTTTAAGTCGCTTTACTAGGCCCAGGATTTGGATTTGGAACTGGCTTGTAGTTATTTACTTAAAATAGATTTTGCCACCAACTATTAATTTTTGAATAAAGCCTTTTCTGAAATAAAATAATCTTTTTAACTAATAGTATCGCATTATAGAAAGATAGTTGTATATATATGAAAACCAAATTTAAAAAGCCAAATATCATTATACAAGTTAGACTCTTTAAAATAAAAAAAGTAATGAAACTTTTACAGCCTAAAAAATATTGTTACATATCTAAATTTTTAGCTTAGTTAAGCAGCGAATAAAAAGGGGTTATTACTAAACTAAACTAAAAAGTAACAGTGTTTTAAAGTATTGAAATATTTTGTCCTACTTTTGTACATTATGTGTATTTTGCTAAACAAAAGCACAACACGTGATAAATATCGACAGTATAAAATAAAAGCAAATTTGAAATAGCAAAAACAGTCGGCGCTATACTAAAATAATAATATAAAACAATAGTAAAATAGCGAGAATAAATTTAAATAGTAGCCCGAAGTTACGTTCCTGTATTGTACAGCAAAATTTGTTTCACCGCCAGTAGAGCCTGTACAACAATCAAAGGCGTGATCTGCATTTCTGGCTGCCCCAGCCATTCGGCACCTACCACCCAGTCAAGCTTAAGGTTTCGCTGTTTGTTCCTGCACGGCTGAGCTGGGGCCCCCTGCGCCGATCATCGCCACTATATCGATCTTATGCGCCGTTTTGGGCCAACAGCCTAACGCACAGGCCATCCGCTTAGCCTTACCTATCATATCCTTACACGAATGCTGACCTACAACGTCAGACATGATGCCCAGAAACGGAACATGAACATACATACGCACACGATCGGAAAGCTATTCAACAAACAATCCAATCAAGCGATCCATCAAATCAAATCAATTTTACACAAAGTTAACCTAACCGTGGACTCGTTTTACCCAAAACCGGCTTGTTAGGGCTGATCACGAACTCCGTCGTCGCCACCACCGCAGTTCCTGACAAAACGCCAGCATCCTCGACCCCACGTCCTCGATAACCTTCTTCCAAAGAGATACTCTGCCCAATGCCAGCCCCATTCCAGCCCTCTTCTCGCCGCTCAAAATTAACTTTGCCTGCTCTGCTTGTTTTTCCATGTCTTCCTCCCAGATCCACTGGTAGCGCTGCAAGAGTTCCTCTCTAATACTCTCCACGTTACACCCCGCTGCACCCTGGAAAGCATATGTTAAACCAGCCGCGCGACTGGTAGTGACCACCTTTTGTGAGCGAGGTCGTCGGACGGCATCATACGCCTCAAAAGCAGCTGGAATGTCCGATGCAGACTGCGTCTTTTTGTCCCCGAGAAGACGCCCAAGGATTAGTGCGTCTTCCATGGCCTGCCCCGCGCCAGCACCTTGATGTGGTGTAGAAGCATGTGCAGCATCGCCCAATATTGCGATGCGTCCTTTGCAATATGTAGAGGCTGGTCGATGGTCGAAAAGCGCCCACATGTCCGGGCTGTCAACAAGCTGCAGAACGTCCCCAAGTCAGCAATAACCAATATAAGCTAGTGTAAACAAGGAGGGATAGTTAGTGGACAGTGGGAACACCATACCTCTAGGATGCTCTGCACTGGTTTTCCCCATCCCTCAAAATCGCGCTTGAATTCGTCGCCCTTGCCCTTTAACACCCAGTTCTCGTGCTCCCAAGGAGTATACTGGTTCTTGAACGCGATGACGTTCATGACTCTCCCATGGTCAATAGGGTAAGTCAAAATGTGCCCCTCGGGGCCAAGGTACATCTGGCTATTTCCAGCAAGATAATCCCCAAGGGCTTCCTTGGCCATGCCCATCGGGATCAACCCACGGTAAGCGTACTTCCCACTGAACATAAGATCCTCAAGTGGGCTCTTCTTGTCTAGAAGAATCTGCCGCACTCTGCTCCTCACCCCATCACACCCCACAACTGCATCAGCATGCGCGGTCGTCCCGTCTTCGAAGGCGAGCTGGATCTTGCCCGAGTCGAGCTGTTCGAGCCCCATCAGCCTCTTCCCAAAGTGCCCAATGTTCTTTGGGATCAGAGCTGCCAGCTCGTCCATAAAATGCGCACGATGAACACTACTAAGTCCTGTCTTGTCTTCATCTGAAGTCTGCACCTTGGCAATAAGATCCGGCTCACCGACGCCGCAGCGGAAGTTGATCCAAGTCTCCTCGTCCTCTTTGGCCCCGTTCTTGGTCGCGCGGCTAGTGAAGGCCGTGCGGATAGCTGGGTCAATCAGTTCCATGGATCGGATTGCGTTGGGCCCAAAGGCGATCCCGGCGCCGATTTCTGCGAATGCAGGCGCAGATTCGTAGACTTGTACTGGTACATTCTGTCGCCGGAGTGCGATCGCGAGAGCGAGGCCACCGATTCCACCACCAACGACGGCGATGGTGAAAGGCTTTTGGGAGGGGCTTTGAGTGGCCATTTTCATTGATGGAACGTGTAGAGTATGTTGATTTGAAAGGCGAGTGAAGAGGAGCCTGATATGATTAGAATGAATATGCAGACTTGAGAAAATGAGTAGTTGAGAAGACTGATAGTTCAAAACTGCGAATTCGCCGAGTTGAGCAAATTGACACGTGGGGAAATTGAGATGTGGAGTGCGGAAATGTGATCTTTCAACCAAATTTGAAGTAGATAAACAGAAGTTGCACAGCAGTTGGGCATGGGGTGGGGGAGCAAATTCCTTCGAGCTTTTCAGGCCATGCAGCAGCAAGTGAGCTGAAGAATAGTCATTTGAAATTGAGGCTGTTCAGGCGGGAGGATTACTCCGTTTCTGGAAGCTCCCAAGGCCGTGAAGAGCCTCGCCTAAGCTTAAATGCTGCTTAGCCCTTTTTATAGATACCAAGGCTGCCGAAGGTCCAAGACGGAGTGCCGGTACCTGGCTTTGATATCTCAGTCGCACTACTCTAAGGGCTTTCCTGGAATTTGTATTGGCCCTGACTCACTCCTACACACGCTGCAGGAAAGCATTCGAACATAGCCTCCTTGTCAGCTTCGGCATTTTTGCATTTTTTGGGCTTTTAACTTCGACGTGCATTTTCAGCTGTATACGAGAGAGCCCTGGCATCTGTCGTTGCTATTCCTCCCTCTTGGCGTCGTGTGAGCATGAGCCCTTGAAAATGTATAAGAATCATACGGCCAGCAGGTATTTCATGCCTTAGACCCTCACCAACTTCCACATTCTTCATATTTGGCAGCTACCTACTTAGCCACTTCATTCTCTGGCTTAAAGGCTACAATACTAGCCTCTACTACGACTCTATTACTTATACCCAGACGCGCGTGTTGTTAGATTCCTCTCTTTAGACTCCCTCCTAGATTCATTCCCCTTCGTCTTCTTCATTTTCGCCCTCAATACACATCTCAGATATCATGTCTCCCTTTCTCGAAGGTAGCATTATAATCCACCTTAATCTGCTTCCATATACTGACAAATTTTTGTAGTTGATAACACTGGATCCGAGTCCCCCGATATGTCTGTGGCATCTAAATGGACCGCCTCCAGCTCCCCCTCTCCCTCACCGTCTAGACGTGTAAGTCAAACCACTCCCTAGGTGATCCTTTGCGTTTTTAACTTGCCACAACAGGGCGAGATTGATGATATAGTAGTCGTTGGCATGGCATGCCGCGTGGCTGGGGGAAATGATACTCCCGAGAAATTCTGGGAGTCAATTATGAACAAGACTGTCTCATCTGGGGAGATACCAGCCATGCGATGGGAGCCATACTACCGTCGTGACTCCCGAAATGCTAAGGTATGTCATCCGTTATCCTCTCTCGTCCACCGACTTTGTTTCTAACTAACTTTCAATCTCAAGATCCTCGATGATACAACAAGTAGAGGGTACTTCCTTAAGAACCTTGAAGACTTCGACAGCACATTTTTTGGCATCTCTCCAAAGGAAGCGCTGCTAATGGACCCCCAACAGCGAATCTCTCTAGAGGTTACATGGGAAGCGCTGGAAGATGCAGGTATCCCACCCCAGAGTCTTGCCGGTACCAACACAGCCGTATATATGGGTGTCAACTCTGACGACTACTCGAAGCTCCTCCTTGAGGATCTGCCAGGGGTAGAAGCCTGGATGGGAATTGGCACCGCGTACTGTGGCGTCCCCAACCGCATTTCCTACCTGCTCGACCTCAGAGGGCCTTCAACTGCAGTGGATGCTGCTTGTGCTTCATCCCTAGTTGCCATTCATCACGGCAGGCAATCACTCTTGACGAAGGAGACCGATATCGCTATCGTAGGCGGTGTCAATGCACTTTGTGGCCCTGGCCTCACTCGTGTTCTCGACAAGGCTGGTGCAATTTCCAAGGATGGGACTTGTCGATCATTCGACAACGCTGCCAACGGCTACGGTCGCGGTGAAGGCGCCTCAGTCATTATACTGAAGCGCATGGTTGATGCCCTCCGCGACCACGACAGGATTTTGGCAGTCTTGAAGGGTTCCGCGGTTGGTCAGGATGGGCGTACTAATGGCATCATGGCACCAAGTGGGCTTGCTCAGGAGGCCGTTGCCCGGTCCGCACTTGCAAATATTGACCCCAAGACCATCCAGTACGTTGAGGCGCACGCAACATCGACATCTGTTGGCGACCCCGTCGAAATCACTGCCATGTCACGTATATACGGAGCCAACAGACAAGGAATCGCCCCTTGCTACCTTGGAAGCGTTAAGCCCAATGTGGGACATTTGGAAGCCGGTGCGGGTGCGGTGGGTTTCATGAAGGCTGTACTAGCACTTAATAAGGGAGTTATTCCCCCACAAGCCAACCTCAAGAAGCTCAACGAGAAGATCGACTGGGCCGCTTCCGGCATCCAGGTCCCCTTTGAAGCCAGCAGCTGGCCAGAGACCTCCCAGCCACGAAGAGCTGCAATTTGCTCTTATGGATACGGCGGCAGCGTGTCTCACGCTGTTATTGAAGCATACAACGCAGCTCCCGAATTTGGAGATGCAGATGTTGAAGACGACGGCCCCAAAATCTTGCTCGTATCAGCGCCGCAGGAAAAGCGGCTCCCAGGTTATGCCAAGGCTCTAGGTGAATGGGTGGCCAGCAGCAAAGGCGCCAAATTCTCCGTCTCCTCCATTGCCTCCACTCTCGCAATTCGACGAGGCCATCATGACTGCAGAGTTGCATTTATTGTCAGCAGCCACCAAGAAGTGCTCGAGCTGACCGAGAAATTTGCCAAGGGTTCAGCCTCTGCTGATATCACGACTGGCCGCGTTCTTGGCAAAGATGAGAATAATGGTGCTGTTTGGCTATTCTCAGGACATGGCGCCCAATGGCTCGAGATGGGCGCGGAGTTATTAGCGAAGGAGCCACTCTTCCGTGAGTCCATTCAGGACCTCGAATCAGTCATCGATCATGAAGCTGGTTTTTCAGCCATTCATGCTTTGCAGACTGGTGACTTCAAGACCTCAGATAAGATTCAGGTTCTTACCTACGCCATGCAAATTGGCCTTGCAACTCTCCTTGGTGCCAAGGGTTCCCGACCCAGTGCAGTCATTGGACACTCTGTTGGAGAGATTGCTGCATCTGTTATTGCAGGGGCTTTGACACCCTACGAAGGTGCATTGGTTGTTTGCAGGCGGTCTGTTCTATACCGTGAAGTAATTGGGAAGGGAGCCATGGTTCTCGTGAATATTCCTTTCGATGAGATGTTACAGACACTTGAGGGCCACTCAGATATTACGGCATCCATCAACTCGTCTCCTTCATCCTGTGTGGTCTCCGGTTCGGTCGAGGCTATCAATAATTGGTCTGCGATCTGGGAAGAGCGTGGAATTAAGGTACTCAAGGTCAAGTCAGACGTACCGTTCCATAGCCCGCTTCTCAATTGCCTTGCCACACCCTTATACACATCACTCGCTAAGGATCTTTCACCAAGGACCCCTTTCATTCCACTATACTCAACAGCGACCGAAGATCCTCGTGAACATGTTCCTCGCGATGCCAGTTACTGGGTCCGCAACATGGTGAAGCCGGTCTTGCTCACAAGTACTGTTGAAGCTGCAGCGAAGGATGGGTACAGGGTCTTCCTTGAAGTTTCTACTCATCCTATTATCACACACTCCGTCAATGAAACAATGATGGGCATGGATATCGAAGACTTCGTTGTCATTCCAACGCTTCTACGCAATAAACCTACTCGGAAGGCTCTGCTCAAGAGTTTGGTCACAATGTGGTCCAAGGGTGTGACGATCAACTGGAAGCTGCTCTTTGCCGGTGTGGATTGGGCTGATGAGGTGCCTAAGACTGAATGGAAGCATCAAACCTTCTGGAAGTCCGTTGGAACAGGATCTACTGATGCAAGCAGGATGGTTCATGATGTTACCTCGCACACTCTTCTTGGTCAACGCATGCCTGTTGCTGGGGAGAACATCACTATCTTTACCTCGAAGCTTGATAGCGATACAAAACCATTCCCTGGGAATCACCCTCTTCACGGAACGGAGATTATCCCAGCAGCTGTGCTGTTCAATACCTTCTTCCACGCTACTGGAACTAAGTCACTGACCAATATTAATCTGCGAGTCCCTGTTGCTATTAGTGCTCCGCGAGATATCCAAGTCCTTGTACAAGGGAACGAGGTACGCCTTATGTCCCGTCTCGTCCAAGAGAGCTACGAGAAGGAGGGCGATCATTCCGTATCTTGGCTGACACACACCACTGCGGGTACTATTTCTGAACCTGCTGGAGACATACCAGCCTTCGGGGTCGACATTGATGTCCCCAGCATCCAAGCCCGCATCGGCACGGAGCTGAAGACTAGTTTCTCTATCGATTACCTTTCCAGTGTGGGTGTCCCTGCTATGGGTTTCCCATGGGCTGTCATCCACCATGTTGGGAACACTAAGGAGATGCTTGCACTTGTAGATGTGTCCCCAGCAACAGCCAATGGCGCTGCTCTCCCATGGAGCGCCACGTCCTGGGCTCCCATTTTTGACGCCGCGACCTCCATCGGCTCCACCCTCTTCTATGAGACTCCGCGTCTGCGCATGCCTGCCAAAGTTGCCAACACAAGCATTCGTGAAGGCGCCACTCCTCCAAAGAGAGCCTACATCTATGTTCAAGAGGCTAGCAGCAACTCCACGCTTGCCGTTGATGTTACTATCACGGATGAGGCAGGCGTGGCACTTGCTATGTTCAACTCGATGCGCTTTTCTGAGATTGAAGGATCTCCCGGAACCAAAAAGGATAGTACAGATGGCTTGGTTCACCAGCTTGCTTGGCCGGTTGCTCGTCTGTCTGAGGCACCTTCAGTCTTGAAACATGTGGTCCTTGTTGGCAGCGAAGACCATGCTCTGATGAAACCATATCTCCGACAGCTCTCCAAGCGCCATGTAGAAACTACTTGTATCAGCTCGGCTCAGTCAGTTTCCGTCGAAAGCAGCTCTGAGGGCACTGTCATCTTGTATATGCCTAGTACAGTTGAATCTATTGACGATGTACCCGAGGCAGCAAATGGGTTTTGCAAAGATCTTCTCGACATCGTAAAATATGTAGCGACAAACGAAATCAAAACTCGTATATTCGTAGTCACTGATGAGGCTCTTCATGGTGCCACTACTACCTCCCTGGCGCAGGCTCCGCTGGTTGGACTGAGTCGCATCATTGCCGCTGAGCAACCTAGTCTTTGGGGAGCGTTAATCGATGTGGACTCTGAAACTTTCCCTTTCCATGTCGTTAAGAACATGTCTGGAGCAGATGTCGTTAAGGTAGAGGACTCGATTGCCCGAGTTGGCCGTCTCCGGGCTATGCCACGGGATAAGCTCTATTCTTCAGATAAACCTGCACAGCTCCAGCCTCGGCCTGATGGAACTTACATCATATCTGGTGGCCTTGGATCACTTGGTCTCGAAGTAGCCTCGTTCTTGGTGGAACGCGGGGCGCGCAGAATCGTCCTCCTCTCCCGCCGTTCTCTCCCGGCTCGTAAGACATGGGCTTCTGCGACTGGACCAGAGCACAACATCATTCAGAAGATCCAAGCGCTTGAAAAAGTCGGAGCAACGGTATGCTGTCTCGCAGTCGATCTCAGCGCGGCCAATGCTTCTACTATCCTCTTGGAGAAGCTAGATATGCTGCCTATGCCGCCAGTTGCAGGAGTTATACATGCAGCCGGCGTAGTGGGAGATGAATTAGTTCTCTCCACAACCCCATTGGCCTTCAGCCGTGTTCTTGCACCAAAAGTAGCTGGATCACTAAGTCTGCACAAGGCTTTTCCGCCTACATCAGTAGACTTCTTCATGCTCTTTTCCTCTTGCGGACAACTCTTCGGCTTCCCAGGGCAAGCTTCTTATGCTAGTGGTAACGCTTTCCTTGACAATCTAGCTGAGCACCGTCGCGCTCTTGGGGACAATGCAATCGCTTTGCAGTGGACTAGCTGGCGTGGTCTAGGTATGGCTGCCACTACTCAAGCCAGTGCAGATTTTATCGAGGCCGAACTTGAAGGCAAAGGAATTACGAGCATTAGCCGCGACGAGGCTTTCCTCGCTTGGGACCACGTTGCGAAGTATAATATCTCGCACGGAGTGGTGCTCCGGAGTCGCACTCTAGAGGCCAACGAAGTGCTTCCCATGGACATCCTGACAGAAATCGCAGTCCGGCGCTTACCGCCTGTGGTGGAGGGAGCATCCATAACCGCCGCTGAAGCTTCAGCTCCTACTCCAGCTCAGGGAGCTGTGCCACCACCAGGCCCAGAGCGGACAGCATACCTGACAGGCAAGATCTCGGAATGCGTGGCCACAGTCCTTCAACTGCCCGATGTCAGCGATGTAGACCCTAAAGTTGCTCTTCCAGAACTTGGAATGGACTCTGTTATGACTGTCGCACTACGAAAGCAGCTTCAACTGTCACTTGGTGTAAGAGTTCCGCCCACACTGGTTTGGGGTCATCCTACAGTATCACATTTAACAAAGTGGTTTTCGGACAAGGTTTAATTTGCTTTTTACTGCTGGGTTCCTTTGTTTTGGGGGTTTATGGTATAGACGAGCTTACGGTCTTTTAGCCGTTATAAGCCACTTGAGCGTAGCGACGTAGCGCATAGACCTCAGCTCAGTGGGGCAATAAATGGTGAAGGTTAGGATCCGACTTGGTTAGTTTATAAAAAAACAACTATATTTTTAGTGTTAACACTTTGCTTATTTTTAACGCTTTCCGATTATTATAGCACAATACAAACCAGTTTCTATTAATATAAAACTTAATTTTAAGTTTTTTTTACTATACTTTAATCTTTTTATTTATACTTTTTGCATTGTTAGCAACTTTTTAGACAGCGGGACTAAAAGTTTCTACCGAACGTTTACCTTCTGGCACGTGATATCTTTGTACTTGACATAAAATCTAAATACGAAACTTAAACCACCCCCCCCCCAAAAACTTAGTTTTTTTAAATTTCTGTACTGTTATACATGTTGTAAAGCCAATATTAAACGCTTCTGCAAGCTAACTGTCCAAGGAACTAACTTAGAATATCTCTTACATGTCTACAATGTAGATACAGATCATACAATACAAGCAACTACAACCCGTATTCTATCGACGTGATACCTCTATCAATATTATATTTCTGACATTTTTAAACTCATCATGTCATGGCACGCGTTATGCATCTTCAGATACAGGGGGAAACGGTGGTAGAATACAAGAGGATCTAAGGTTAAAGAAGAGAGGAGCTCGGGGAGAGCAGGATTTATATACGTAAAAGCTCCTCTCTCTTCTTTAACTTTAGATTCTCTTGTATTATGTCACCGTTTCCCCCTGTTCCTGTAGATGCACAGCGCCACCCTGACAAAAAGTAAAAGTAAATACAGCCCGAACTTGTTTATTTTTTTTTTGCTCGCTTGAAACTGCTTGCCGGAAAGCTGCAGAAAATCTCAATTAACTGTGCGGCACAAAAAAAGATCTTGCTTTTGTAAGTAGTACGTCTACTAAGCCGTATCTAACTAAAAAAAAGCTTAGCCGAAATAGCTTCGGCCTAGACAGCTTAAAGTAGCCAGTTTTAATTGTGCTAGTTTTTAGTTTAGCTGTCGCTCTGTCTGCTTACATTTTCAACCCATATATTGCTGAGAACCTTTTATTTTCATTTGGCTATTTAGCAGTGTGATAAAAGTTTGATTAATTGATTAATAAGCCTATTAATCATAATCAAATCAAGCCTTTAAACTAATTAATCATAATCATGATTAATGGATCCTTTTTTAATTAAAAAAGCGGTGTAACAGAATAAGAAGCAGTAAGACTTAATGCACGGCAGAATTATCGAAGCTTCGAGTAGCTTCGACTTTTTAATTACTAAAACTTTAATTATTAATTTGGTAATTAATAATAGCACTATGACTGTTGATTAGTAATAAATTTGTATTATAAATTAACTAAAGAATAATCTAGAAGCTTTTTATTTTTTATATAAACGCTGAAATCTTTTATTACAATACACTTTTTTACAAAACAACAATTATTTAACTATAGTTATAACTTACTTATTATTATATATTACTATATTCTCAAAATAGCTTAACAAACAACATATAATCGTACTATACGATTACAAAATTCCGAAAATTACGAACTTGATTTAAATTCACAATCAAATATTTTTAAAAAAAGTTTATTTAAAAAAACTTTAAACTTACTGCAAAAAGATATTAATATACCTCGAACGGTTACTATTAAATGTTTGCAACTAAATTGCAAGTAAGCTACTCTATTTTTTATATATATAAATCTTTTTTAATAAAAAAATTCTAATTTTTAATAGTTATCACGGAAAGTACTCAGTAGTGCAGCGAACAGCTAATTGATTGTTGACAGTCCCAAGTAGCGAAGTGATATTATTGTATGTATACACGCTTAAAGAACAAGTAATCTACAATTGATCTGTTCTCTTAAATACCAACTCCTTGGCCATCCTTGGCGTGCTCGCTTATCCAGCCAATAATCCCACCACATAAGTCTATCCTGTAACAATAGTAAAACTTAAGAAAATCAAAAAATAAATAATTCAACAAGCAATTATATTACGCATTATAAATATTCTTACAAGTTTATTAATATACAAGCTATAATAAACGATTCCGAATTAAGTATATATATTTTGTAAATTGTTTAAACTTAATAAATTAAATTAATATTAACAATATTCATAGAAATCGATTTAGAAAAGTCTAGTCAAACTTCGACTATAAACGATTTTTTTACTAAAAGCCGAAATTTGAAAAAACTAAAATCTCTTGTATTTGATATAATACAATTTAAAAATTTGCTTTTAAATTTTATTATAACAAATAATATATTTTTTCGAGCAGTTACAAGTATTTCTTTTAAAAAGTTATTAGATTATTTATTTTCGTAAGTTTCCATTTTATATTTATATGTTTATACTAATAATATATAGTAATATTCCGCCTTTTTATTATAAAAGTTTAAAAAAAGATTTAAATTCTTTATTTTTATTAAAACAAAATTTAATTAAAAACGAATTAAACGAGCAAATTAAAAGTAACGATAATTTTTTATTACGTTAAATACTTGAACGGCTATAAATCAAAATCTTTATATAAGCGTTACGTTGTAAGTTTTTTTTAATAAATTAAAATAATATAACTAATTTTATTAAGCATTTTATTAATAAGGATTTTGAATTAAAGTTTTATTACTTAGCAATTCGAGAATTAAAAAAAAAAACACTCCGGAGTTTGTTTAAATAAAATTTTATTAAAAATTTTAAAAGAATATAATATTGAATACAATATTACTAAATTAGTTGTTTGTGACAGGCTGATAGTAATCTATTCAATTGACTATCACTGCTATATTACAAAGAGAATCAACATAAAGAGAGAAAAGGAGAATACAGGAGATTACGGGTTTATAGCTAGGCCTGTAACGGGTCCGCTAGTACGTAACGGGTCGATGGCTCCACAAAGGGTCCACAGTGGCCACGCGCTGTCACGTGGTTGCAACGAGAGCTGGCTCGTGCCGAAAGCACGTGCAGCCGAGTCATTTTTACGGGTTCAACCCGTCACATTACCTTCTTTTTTACAGGTCGATATGCTTTCGTAACGTTCCGTAACTGACTTTTAGCTCGTAAGCTTTTTTACAGCTTGTTTTTTATTTTTTTTTTGGCTTCGAACTTCTTTAAAGCTGCTGTTTTTTCAAAGCGCTAGCTGGTTTTTATGTCGGTTAGCGTAGTTTACTTATTTGACCAAATACTTTTTTGACTTTTTACGGCTTTTTTTTTTTAACGGGCTCGTAAAATCTTTTTACTTCGTATTCGTTTTTTTAGCTACTATTTGCAGTAGTAGCCGCTAGTTTTTTACAACTTGAAAAAAAAGCGAGTCTGTAAATGCTAAACGTAACAGTTTGTGTAAAAATGTTTTTGATTTTAGTAGTGTATTAAGCCGGTAGCTATAAAAGCTTATTACTTCGGTGACTTGGAATTTAGCATAGCGAGCATTTAGCTTTTTCGATAGCTTGTTTGTAGTTATATTTTCAAGTTTAGCCAAACGTAATTATTTACTCGATATCGAAAGCTTTGCTGTCGTAGCGATTCGTCGCTTTTTTTTGCCGTTTTTGGGCGTTAGCTATCGCTGTTTGTGCTATTTTGTGGCTTTTAAGATTTTGCGGACGATTTTTTTTTTTTTTTCCGCTGAGCTTTTTTCGCTTTTCGCCCGTAACGGCTTCGTAACTTTTAAAGCATTTATATTGTAGCTATAAAAAAAAAAAATAAGCTTACTTTCTGTAAACGCTAAGTTTTGCTGTTTAGCGCTAGTTTTGCAATAAGCAGTAGTTTCGCTTAGTTGTTTTGCGAGTAGTTTACGAAAGCTCGTAAAAACGTTTTTATAACTTGGTTTTTGTTTTTTGTAGCTTTATTGTTTCTGAGTAATAAGCTGTAAAAAGCCGTTGTCGATCCGTAACAGTTTGCAAACGCGCGTTTACAAACTTTTACAAACTGCGTTTTTCGATTCGAAACTATAGCTAAAAGCAAGCTATAATTCCTGTAAAAAATCCGTAAAAAGTTTTTGCTAAACTTTTCGCATTTATAAAGTTTACGGCTTCGAAAATAGCTTTTTTTTTTAGTCGGTCGGTAATTACTAGAATGTTTTTACAGTTTATCTTTTAAAAAGCTAAATAACGAAATCTATAAAAATTCGCGCTATTGCCGTTCCGGAATAAGCAAAAGCTTTAAAAATTTTGCTTACGGTTTTTCAGGCTTTATTTGCTTCGCAAAAGTCGCAGTTACAACGAATTTTCACGTGTTTCGATATACTAAGCTAAAAAAACTGCTTAAATATTAGCGCTATAGTACTTTTTTTTTTAAAGTAGCCGTAAAATATAAATCGTAATTAGCTGTATTAGCTTAGTTCGTAACTTTTTTTTTTTTAAACTTAGTATCGGCTACGAAATAACAAAACTTTTAAAAAAAACTTCGAGCATTTCGAAAAAAACTTTAACTTCGAAAACTACAAGTAATTTGCAAGCTGTTTTTGTACTGTTTTAACACTTGACGTATTTAAAGTTCGTAAACGTTGCTGTTTTTACAGTTTTCGTAAATTGCTTACAAACTTTGTAACAAACCGGTTCGTTGTTTTTCAACAATGCTTTTTTCGTTAAGCTTCGCGATTGCTAGTTTAGCAAACACTTTGTTGCTTTTTTTTTGTACTACTAATAGTTTAACAATTGTACTATTCGATAGCGTAGTTTATCGTTTATACGTGACCGGCAAGTTTTACTTTCGGCGAAACAAAGCGTTTTACGTTTATTGTTTTTTTTTGTTAGTAAACAATTACGAAATTGTACGCGAAAAAATCAGTAATTAGCGCATTTGTCGTTTCGTTAGTTTACGGACTGTTATAAAGTATTTCAATTTTTTGTATTTGTACAATTTAAAAACGCTTTACGCTTTGTAGCTAAAAGTTTTACTTTTAAAACAGTTAATAATCGCTAGCATTTTTTTGTTGTAAATTTCGTAATTGCATCGGCAAAAAAAACTTTTTAAAAAAGTAAGACAAAACTGTAACAAGCTTTTTTCGTCGACTTAAAATAAAGTTTTTTTAGTGTTTTATCCGACGCGTTCGTTTTTATAATTGTTTTTTTTTTATAGTCGAACTAAACTAAAATAAAAACGAAAACAAACAACTTTTTCAGTTTTTCGAAAACAGCGTTCGCTGTGTTATTTTATTAAAAAACTACGTTTTGTTTCGTAAAAACTGTTAACAAAGCCGTAATATAAAATTTTTTTTAATAAAACGTTTGTAAAAGTTTGTAAATCGAAAAACTTTTTACAGCTTTTACGAATTTAAGCGATTTTTATTTAATAATAGCTTTTACTTTTTTGAAGTTTATTTGTAATTTTATTTTTGTTTCGATAATAAATTTTAAATACTTAGTTAACTGTACTTCGAATTTACACTTGTTAATATTTAGTTAAAAGCCGGCTTTTTAAAGCTTTTGCAATACTTTACAAACTTTCCGACAGTAATTTTTAATATTTTTTAACGTATAAATAAACACGTTGTTAATATACGCTAAACAAAACTCGTTTAAATATTTTCGCAACGTTTAGTTAATATATTTCTAAAACGTGCTCGAAGTATTTGTAAGCCGAAAACGTTATTAACTATTTGTACAGTTTATAACGCGTCGAAAAGCAGTTTTTTACTTGTTTTTTTTAGCAATTCTGATTTTGTAAAAAGCGGCTTTTACGTTTAGTTTAGTAAACTAACAAGTTTAAAACAAATTTTGTAGCGTTTCGTAAATCAACAAAAAAAAGTAACGGTTTTTACAAATAATTTTGTTTAAACTTCGTAGTCGATACAAAACCGTAGTTTTTTTTTAACTTTTTAACGAATAAAACAAAAGCCGCTGTAAAAAAATTGTTTACTCGAATAAATTTTTTATCGAAAAGCTTTGTAAAAGTTTTCCGGAAAACTAGTAGCTTTTTTTTCGACATTTATACAAAAAACTTTAAAAAAAATTTAAAACTAACTGTTTACTTTTTTTAAGTCGATATTATAATCGATTTTTTTTTTTTAAACAAAAGTAGCTTTTTAGCTTTTTTCGAGTTAAACAAAAAAATAAACTGCGTATACTAAACTAAAAGCTTTTTTTTTAATTTGTCGAGCGTTGTTTTGCTAAAGTTTTTTCGATATTTTTTAAACTAACTGCAAACACGTACAACTTAGATTGTCGGCAACTTTTTTAGCTAAAACGTAAAAAGTTACACGAATATTTTCGCGTATCGAACTTTTAATAAACTGCAGTAGTTTTTTTCGAATCGTTATATTGTAAAACTTACTTGTAGCAGTTTTCGTTTTGCATTTTACGAACGTTTTGCTTTTTGAATTATAACAGTTCGAAAATTATATTATAGCTCGAAAGTTTAAACACTATATATAAATAAGCTTTGTTTTTCGTATAGCTATTTATATTTATTTTTACAACAGCTATTTTCGTAATAGTTTCGTTGCTAAAGTTATCGAAGCTTTTTAAAAAGCGAAAAAAAATGTTAATACGTAACAAGTTGTGTTTACAAGCAAACTGTAAATCGATTATTTTATATAAAAACACTTAGTATTTATTAAAGTATCGAAAACGATTTTTATTAATAAGTGTAAATAAAAAAAAGTAAGCTATTTATAAAATTTACTTCGATTTTTTTTATTTTTTTACAACTTTTTTAAGCTTTTAACAGCGATTTGTGTTAAAAGCTATTTTTTTCGAGTTACTTTTTTCGTTATTATGCTTGTAACGCTTAAAGTTTTTTTAAAGTTTTTTTTGTACGCTTTTTTTTTTTTTGCTTTACAGCTGCAATTTTTGCTTTTTGTTTTGTTGTTGACTCGTTACGACTTGTAAATTCCGGCTTACAGCTAGTAGCAATAGCAAGCTGTAACAAAATGCTTTTTTTTGCTACAGTGCAAACAAAGTTTTTTTTTTTTTTTTTTGTATTTTTTTATTAAAAATTACTTAGCTTTTTTTCGCGTTTACGTTTTTACAAAAACTACTAGTGTTAGTTGCTAGTTTATTGCGTTTTGCGAACTGTTTACGAAAGTCGGTGACTTTTAACGAGCTTTGTACTGCTTTTTTTTTTTTTTTTGAATTTTCTGTAAAGCTGCAAGCTTATTACTAATAGTTTGTAGCTGCTTACAGTACTTTTGTACGTAAGCTTTTTTTTTATACTTACTACACGAATAAATATTTGCATTAAAAAAGCAGAATTCAAGTAGTTTTTTTTAGTTTATTATTTTATTTTTATACTTGTGCTTTTAGTATTAACTAGTCGAATTTTACAAAAAACTTACGAAATAGCTTAAAGCTTTGTCGAATATTGTTCAGTTTGCTAAAAGCTTTTTTTTGCCGGCGAAAATTTTTAAGCGCTATTGCTATTTGTTTCAGCAAGTTACGAACCGTAAACTAGTTCGTTTTTTAGTAAATGTTCACTTACGAGTAAACGCAGCTAGCTACAGTATCTGTAAAGCAGCCAAATTCGTACTAAACTTGTTTTGTTTTTTCGCCGATATAAGTTTTATTAATTTGTAATTTAGCCTGTAGCAATTTCTCGAACTGAAAGTACAGCGCTACATTATTTTTTTTGTATAGTTTTAAATTTGTAAATCGAAATTTAAGTTTTTTCGGCTTGTTAGCCGATAAAAAAAATATAAACTTAAGCGTAAAACTTAAAGTTAAGTTTAGCGCTTGTTTCGTTTTTTTTAATATATTTATTCGATCAGCAAATTTAGTTAACGTAACAGCTGTTTGTTTTTGCAGCCGGTTAATTATATTCTGTTAACTGTTTAGTATATTTTGCAGCTACGCAAAAGGATTTTAGTTGTTTATTTTTATTATTTTACTTTACGAGCGTAGTTTGTATATATTAAGCTTTACTGTAGCTTAACAGTCTGTAATACTTTTTTTAAGTAGTCAGTAAATTACTGCTACTGTTTTGAGCTTTGCTATATTCGTGATTCGTAAACAGCCAATTTGTTACTTTTTTAAATACGTAATACTTTTTCGCAAACAGTCAGCTCGTTGTTGCCGTTTAAAAGAACGCTGTAACGTGTTATTCGCTACGTAAAGTTGTAATGTTGATTTTAATGTGACAGGCTAATAGTAATCTATTCAATTGACTATTACTGCTATATTACAAAAAAATCAACATAAAAAGAGAAAAGGAGAATACAGGAGATTGCGGGTTTTATAGCTAGGCCTGTAACGGGTCCGCTAGTACGTAACGGGTCGGTGGCTCTACAAAGGGTTCACGGTGGCCACGCGCTGTCACGTGGTTGCAACGAGAGCTGGCTCGTGCCGAAGGCACGTGCAGCCGAGTCATCCTTACGGGTTCAACCCGTCACAGTATCTAACCTAAGTTGCATTCAATGATGGCTCAACCTGTGCGAGGCGTGTAACCTTCCTTTTCTAGATATAATACAACTTATGTGGTATATACCCCGCCAGACGAAGGTATTCAAGCCGCAACTGCACTCGTGGCTTACATATTCAAAACCCGATGGGGGCAGCATTACTTTAACTTCCGGGTTGGTGTTATGCTGTGATTAGAGTGGTAACTATCAAGCTATACCTCCTCTGTGGTTCTATTTATCTTCTGTCTCCATGAGGCCCCTTTGTGATACTCAACGGTAAGCAAACCTAAAGCCACTAAATAAAATCCTCCCATAAATGTAAAGGTCCAGCCAGTACCTATTCCCTCCTCCATATACTCTAGACATCCTACCACAATAGCCGACAATGTACCACGCACCATGTCACTGGAAGCCTGGGTAGCCGCGGGTGCCTCGGGATTTATCTCTGAAAGTAGGGTATTGTAGACCTAGACTATTGAGTTAGAACTCGCCCGCATCAGGGGTTTGGAAGACTTATATTAAAAAATATTGCGTGAAGGCCTCTATGAAAAAGAGGGGAATGGCTAGGAGGTAAATGTTCTTAAATAATATCAGCTCAATGACACCAAAAATGTGTGAGAAGTGTTTAACCCAGTGAAGTTGTAGGCCCCAGCCAACAAGCGGGACAAGACAGGAGATCAAGAGCACAGGTGTCCATATGATACTGAGACGCGCCTTTTCTATCCAAGGATTATCTGCTGTCGCTGTGTTTGTTGAGAGATCTTGGAATCTCATATATTTGCGGCGTGCCCAGTCTATGAACCAAGAAGTGAAGCAAGTTGCAACAATCCCGCCAACACCAAAAAGAAGGTACATAGCACCCGTTACCCACTCATTTAACTGGTAGTCTCGACTACAGAACGTAGAGAGGGACATATTAATACACATGGAAATGGTATAAAATATCCCACAAGAGGGAATGACAAGGCGTTATCTGGACGAGTAAGGATGCTAAAGGATTTGCAAAGAGTAACTCTTCGCTACTGATTAGGTGTGGTGTGATCATTGCCCTCCCTGTCGTAAATTTTGGCCGAAAAGGGCAATTTCAACCACCAAGGCGGCTCAATGGAACCATTACCAATAAGGTTCCGAGGATCTCGGGCATGAAAAAACACAAGGCCTCACAAAGTCCGCCACAAATAGCCTGAAACCGGAAGATCCATTTCCACCCCAGGTGAACCAAGCCTGTACCGAGTATTGGACCAAAAGGCTAAAGGAAGCGCTGCCCTAACAATTATAAGCCCAGGTGTGCCTTTAAGAGGGAGGAAGAAATTCACCACGTACGCAAAAGATGCAATAGCACCAAAGGCCTCCCTTTCATTGTCGTACGCAACATCTTTCACTTCCCCTTGTGTAATTGAAAAAGTAGCTAATACCAGGCTTGCCGGTTATTGTCCCTTGCAGAAACTGGAGCAGTAAAAGTGCCCACCACGATTTTGCATAAGGAATGCAAATGTTAGCCACGTTGAACAAAGTTAAGATAGTTATTAACGTTGATCGCCGACCCCATCTGTCAGCGGCCGCACCTCCTAGAGGCGGGTAGATTATCGATGACACCAGGAAGGCAGTGACGGTGAGGTTTATCAAGGCTACCGGGACAGAAAATACCTTCGAGAGTATGGTTATTAAGGGCAAGTAGATGAAGCTGCTTACAGTTGAGAAGAAGGAGACACAAGAAGCCATAATAGCGGTGCTCCATTTCTCTGCGTTGCTGAAAGCCGAGTAGTCTTCCGTTTCGGGGCTCGCATTATCGCGGGTTAAGTATCTGGCTTACACACCCGATTTCAAGAATTCGGGCCTGTGGCCCGTTGGTAAGTTGAGGGGAAAATGGAGTGAGACGTAATTTGCAAAAAGGATCAGACTACTCGAAAGCGAAATTATTTCAAAACGAGGCTCTTTAAATGAGACATCGCGTTGTTTCCCCTTAATTCTACTATTTAATTTTATAATTAGAGAACCTGGGTTGGCAAAGGCATGCACGGCCCTACCATCTTTAGCACCGCCCAACGCTTCTAACTTAGTCTAAAGCCTATGAGCAAGAGGATGTGGCCGGTAAATAACTTAAGTAGCCTTGTTGTTAAGACGAGGAACTGAAAGGAAAAGAAAAACAGAAGATACGGACAGAGCGTGTCATTTGGACCAACTAGATTCACTCATTAACTACCCTTGCCCGGTTCATGTATCGGATATTGAGGCGAAGCACTCGGTTGGTATTGCTTCTTCCCCAATGAGGCTCTTTTAGCGGTGAACAACTATGGGAGGGGGCACACAGGCTGTTTTCCGTTTGCCCCGGTAAACTTGAAAAGAGACCATGGAAAAGAACGGGAGAATGGGGCAAACGAGCTTCTTGCTAATCACAAACAGTCAACGAAAGACGGCTTGCCTCGCCCACAAAAGGCGTTGATAGACCCACGATGTCTTTCATGGGCCACAAGCAACCGCAAGGATTTCCTTATAAATTAGTTGGTTTCTCATCAATGACCGGAGATCATGATTCTCTATAAAGTGATATCACCAGTGAGGATATTAATTGGAGTCTCACAAGGGAGGGCAGCCTCGAAACCGGTAGGCTGTGGCATGCCCGAGATGCAGGGGGAGGAAGATCAAGTGGACACCGCGAATTGACAGTTAGACTGCACTCAACTGTATTTATTTACTTATTTATTTATTTATTCAAGTCCAGGACAGCTACGTGTCTCTGCCCATCCGGCAACCTATTAACAAGCCCTTGGTAACGAGAACCGCAGCTAGCACGAACGTTTGTGCTGACGACGAGTGACTTTCTTTGATGGCAATACGCCTCAAAAAGATACAGAGTTTCCTGGAAGCTCAAGCACGAAAACCCCATCCTTCTATAATACAAGGGCAGGTGCAAGTACTCAAAGCTTGCGAATATATCCTGCATTTGAAAGCTAGGAGGGTGCAACTCGAAATTGAGAAGAGAGAGGACTTGGTAAGTGTCACATGCTTATACATCTGCCATTTTGTTTCTCTATTCTACTTCAATTTTGATGCTTCTCACTTCTAAGTCGGACAATAGCTAACCCTTTGTTAGAAACATAAGGATGATGTATTAGATACATCAGCGATGAATCTGCTTCGCATGCAATTTTATGGCATTATTGCGAGCTCACGGTCAGCAGTACATCAAATTCCATTTCTTATTCTTATAATAACGAACTACAAGAATAAGTTTTTGTCAGTATTCCAACTTTTTGGAATAATCACATTTGTCTAAAGACTTTTTCAAAAGCCATGTAAAATGACCGTAGACATGTTAACAAATTAAAGTCTGATAACTAACCAGAAGAGAAGGAAGGTTCTTTGGAAGTGAGAGCAGGCAGAGAAGCTGCTTTGGACGATACCATACAAAATCGGCGGTTGAACGCGAAACAAAAACAAGGCAGTACTGTAACGAAGAATGGACTCTCGAATTGATCTGGATCTTGATCGACGACAGCTTTAGGCTAAACTTGCAGGCATTGAGTCAAAACTATTTGGTGTGTGAGACCCAAAATATGCGAGAGTGTAACTATTCATTAATAGAACTTACTACTTAATATCTCCTCTTTCCAGAGCCCTATTTGGTAATCTACCTGACCATGTGGCTCAAGCTTGTCACACAGTCTGATAATTTGACCCCTAAGTCCTTCATCCCATTATATGTCAGAATCGAAGCGGCTGACTCTTTTGCTTGATGCGGACGTGCAGGCTGAGATGCAGCGTGAGAAATGAGTTGAGTTGAGCCATTTACTCAACTCAACTCAGAGTAAAAAAAACCCTACTCAAATCAATTCAACTCGAATCAAAGCTACTCCGATTATTTAATTATTTCGGACTTTTTTGGACTTTAGCTAAAACCGATACTTACCGGTAGTTACCGATAGTTACCGAGTGTAAAATGCTGAAGTAGTGTAGCACAAGTTAACTGCAATTTGATACAAGACTAATTTCTACTTTTTCTACTACGTCTCCAGTTTTTTACTTATACTTTCCGTGCCTCTAGCGGCTTTTCACGTGCTTATACATGCTTAGCATTAAAATTTTTACCGAGCTGCTCCTTGCTTTTTTAGCACGTGACATTTTAGCACCTGACAGTTAAGTAGCTTTGAGTAGACTTAAATTCAACTCAACTCAACTCAACTCAAAGCCAAAAAAAATCTATTCAAATCAACTCAACTCAAATCAAAGCTACTCTGATTATAATTAAATAGTTTGAGTTTTTTTTCTCACGCTGCTGAGATGTCAGATCCTTTTGCTTTTGACAGAGTGACAGCCAGCATGTATTGAGATTATTCCAGATTATTAGCTGATCCTTGTAGAGTCCCGGTTGATCTTGGAATAAACCTGATAGAGTGAAGAGAACAGGTCAGCACAAATGAAAATAGGGTGAGTGAAGAAATGAACCGGATTCCACATATTGGCTTGAATTTCGGAACTTATTACAAAGCAACTCACCGAGTTGACGAACATTTTGAACGAGCCAGTCAGAAACTTGGACGAGTAAATGACTCGCCTCGATCAATTGTCCAGCGCGAATCTGGTGAGAGGTCTGGGATAGCTGGGACAATCCATATCGGTATTGCGAAAGTATTTGGTCGAACTACTCACGTTAGAGAAAAGCTGTGATGAGGCCTCGTGCTGCATCGTCCTGCTTTGCAATAGACCACGGTCTAGGAAAGGTAGGTTATTGAAAAACTTGTCTTTTCTCTGCTGTAAATTTGGGCGTGGAAAATCTTTTAATGAATCCAACTGCCCTCCTGAGGATGTTTTACCACAGCATCGATAACGGGGCCCGTTGTGTGGGGGTGTGCTGGCTATTATAGGATATGATTTTCATGGTGGGTCGATGCTAGCCCGGGGGGGGGGGGGGGGGGGGGGGGGGGGGGGGGGGGGGTGGGGGGGGTCCGGGTATCATTACTTAGCAGGAAGTTCTTGGTACAAAGGGTGTGAGGGGTGCAACGGTCTACTGAAATAAACAAGACATAGTCACAAGTCCCTTTTTTAAGAGCCTTCCAAACTCCAGCTCGCCGTCTATTTTTCTCCTGCTAAGGACTCCTGCTAAGGAGTAGATTGCAACATTGACAACACACCTCGACGAGGAGACAATGGCAATAGGTAGCTTCCTCTCTCAACTGTCATCCAGCCATGATGCATCTGCTTATTACTTAGTATATGCTGTATGGGCTGGTGGCCTCGGTATCAGCCTCTACCTAGCCTACCGATGGGCGCTGCCGAAGCCTATACCGGGGATTCCCTACAACAAAGAGGCGCTCAAGACAGTCTTTGGCGACGCACCTTCTATGGTAGAGCATACGTCCAAGACCCAGGAGATGTACGCGTGGATGGTAGAACAGAATATTAAACTCCAATCTCCTATTGTCCAGCTATTTGTCCGACCGCTAGCGAAGCCTTGGGTTGTTATTTCCGACTTCCAAGAGGCTCAGGACATTCTGATCCGTCGCACAAAAGAGTTTGACAAGTCTATCTGGTTCAAGGATGTCGCCGGTGCTGTCATGCCTGAAAGCCACATCTTTATGAGAACCACTTCTCGATTCAAGCGACATCGCCGGCTGATTCAAGATATTATGAATCCTGGGTTCCTGCACAATGTCGCCGCATTGCACATTTATAACGTCGGGCAGGACATTATCCAACTCTGGGAGCAAAAAGCTAGAATTGCGGAAAGTCGTCCATTTTCCATTATCCACGATGTTCATTACGCAGCCTTAGACGCTATTTGGTCTATAATTTTCGGAGAAGACTCATCAAATAATACAACACGGGCACAATTGGAATTATATTCGGCCATGACATCTGTTGATCTTCCTAGCGATAAGAACTCAGAGGTGACTCTACCACGTGCAGAGTCTCCTGTGATAGTTCAATCGGTCATGACCCTTACCCAGAGTATAGAAGCAAGCCTCAAGTCTCCAGTGCCTTCATTGGCACATTGGGCCTATAGGCAGACTTCTGCTATGAAGAAAGCGTTTAAAGTGAAGGAGGAATTTATTCAAAAGGAGGTTCAGAGGTCTCAGCAAAGATTCGAAGAACAGGCTGACAAGGGCGAGGTTCGGTGTGCAATGGATAATATCTTGCGGCGAGAAGCTATCTTTGCAGAGAAAGAAGGGCGGAAAGCGGAGTTCCACACGAGGGATATTTACGACGAGGTATGATGTCGCTATATATCTTGCAATTAAAAAGCTTACCAATTCACAGGTCCTTGGCCTTCTCATTGCTGCTCACGATACGACATCTACTTCAATCCTATGGGCGCTCAAGTTTTTGGCCGATAACCAAGACATACAGACCAAGCTTCGAGAAGCGCTTCGGACAGCGCATAAGGACGCGGTAGCGGAGAAGAGGTATCCAACCTTCCAGGAAATCGTTACTATAGTTTCGCACTACAGGGACGCTGTTATGGAAGAGATATTCCGTGTCTCTCTCACCGAGGCTGCCGTCTGTCGCACGTCTGTAGTCGACACAGAAATCCTGGGTTATTTCATTCCAAAGGGTACCGAGGTCTTCTTCATGTGTAATGGCCCCAGTATCTTCTCGGCGCCATTTGTCATTGACGAAGCGCTACGTAGCCCAGTATCCGTTAAAGGCAGTGTCTGCAATTGGGACGCGGCCCATATGGCTGCCTTTGAACCCGAGAGATGGCTAGTAGATCAAAACGGGCAGAAGGTGTTCGACCCCTCAGCAGGGCCGCTGCTGACCTTCAGCCTTGGAGAGCGTGGCTGTTATGGTCGTAAAATGGCATATGTGGAAATGAGGCTTTTCCTCACTCTGCTAGTATGGGCTTTCGAATTTCAAGTGTGTCCAAAGAATTTGAGCGGCTATGAAGCTATTGACAAGCTTGTTCATGCACCACAGCAGTGCTATATTAAGCCTGTGAAGCTTAGCCTATAATGTACTTTAGAGGAGGCTCTTTAGTCAAGCCGTTGAGGCATTTAGGATTGAATGCAAAATCAATAGGCTTTTTGCCCTTTGTTGAAATCTTCTGCTTGTAGTGAGGAAGTTGCCAGCTGCACGAACTGGCATGAATACACCGCGCATTCACAATGTATCACGAAGCGAACCACTAAATGCTGTAATCAATGGGCCTGCTTTAGCACACCAAGGTCTGCGGTTCAGGCTTTGCCTCCCACACTGCAAACGTCCCGTCATCATCTCAATACAATACTCCCCTGTCAATAGCATCAACAACAGAGAGGGTGCATTTCAGAAACGTTACAGCCATGGCCTGCCACGCTTGTCAAAGGTGAAAGCTCGGCGTAAGTCTTAAACGGTCGATGTCGCTGCGACTGTTGGGACCACAATAATCTTGTAAACGGTCGAGGATTCCACTTATAGACCGTAAATGAGAAAGTATTCGGGAACAAACTTGCGCGCTTTTGGAATGAGGTTCTGTTTCTATATAAGTATTATAAAAGCGTAGAGTAGAAGTAGTTCATGTAAGTTAGTATAGTCGCGCCTTGGGCAGTGTGATTTGATTAAAGCTCACAGGCAATAATAAGTTGAGGGTTTAAGGAAACCTTTCTATATACACACAGTGAATGCACCAACTTAAGCCACTCCCAGCAAATATACCCTTCTTATGCCCCGGTTGGCCATCTTTCCAGCATGCCAGAGCGAGGAGCATTACCTACCAGACCAACTTCACAGGCTTAATGTAGCATTGCTGCGGTACATGGGTCATCTTATCAATCGCCGCATAGCTGCTGAGCGCTTCAGGGCATTTATAGAGCTTGAAATTCCATACAATCTGAGTAATCAGCAGCTTCATCTCCACATAGGCCATTTTGCGCCCGTAGCACCCTCGTTCTCCGAGACCAAAGGTAAGATGCGGTCCCGCCGCCGAGTTGAATATCTTATCTCCCGTGGTTTTGTCTTCAACCATCCATCTCTCCGGGTCAAAGTCGGTCATACCCTGATGCTTCCAGGCACCAACTTTGTCCTTGGATTCGATGCATGATTTTGTTCGCAATGAATCATCAATGTTAAACTCGGGAGAGAAAACACTTGGCCCATTGCCCATCAAGAAAACCTCTGTACCCTTAGGAATACGGTATCCAAGGACCTCGGCGTCAACAACGGCAGTACGGATAGCTGCAGCTTCTGTCAAGGAACAACGAATAATTTCTTCTATCACGGCGTCCCTGTAATGCACTAGCGTTTGATTAATCTCCTGGAACGTTGGCAAGCGTTTCTCTGCTGTTGCTTCAGCGTGACATGCACGAAGCTCAGCGCGAAGTTTGGCTTGCACGTCAGGATTGTCGGCGAGATTCTTGAGTCCCCATGAAATAGCTGTTGCAGTAGTGTCGTGAGCTCCCATGATAAAACCGAGAATCTATAGGATATTGGTTAGCTTGTTGCCCTTCGAATTGCGGCCAAGAGGGATGTCGGGCAATTACCTCGTCATACATTCCCTGTCCTTGAGTTTCTGGCTTCCTTTTCTCCTTTTCTGCCAGGAGCATCTCTCTTCGTACGAAGTCGTCGATCGCGCAGGTAATGTTGTTGTCACCGTCCTTGCTTATAGCCCTCTTGACAGCCTTGTTGATCTCATCTCCTATGAACTTATCCTTCTCCTTATATGCCTTCTTCATCTTAGACGTTTGCCGCAAGACCCAATGAGCAAGAATCGGCACTGGGGACTTGATGCTGGTCTCAACGCTCTCGGTGAGAGTGAGGACAGATTGCACGGCTGCGGGGTACGGTGCTAATGGCAGCTCCACCGGGGAGTTCAGGTCATTCTCTATGTCAATTGATTTGATGGATGAGTACAGCTTCAGCTGGGCTTTTGTTGTGCTATTATCTGTGTCGGCTCCAAATAAAATTGCCCAGACTGCATCCATAGCTATGCGATACAAATCGTCGGCCGCGGTAAATGGGTGCCCTTTGGCGAGTCGTGCTTTCTGTTCCCAAAGCTGGAGGAGGTCGAGACCAGCTTCATAGATATGCGGCGAGGCAGTATCGTGTAAAAAGCCCATGCCCATGGTTCCTTGAAGCCATTTACGATGTCGTCTAAAGTCGCTATTTGTCGGCATGCAGAAATGGCTCTTGGGCGAAATTGCACCAGAAACATCACGGAAAAACTTGGATCTGTCGAATTCCTTAGTACGTCGCACCATGATATCCTGTGCTTCTCGAAAATCCGCAATAACAACCCAAGGCTTACTACATGGACGAATAAAGAGCTGTACAATCGGCGATTCTAGTTTAATATTCTGCTCCATCATCCAGGCGAACATTTCCTGCGTCTTTCTAGTCGCCTCGACCATCGAACTAGCATCTCCAAAGATAGACTTCAACGCCTCCTTATTATATGGAATATCCGGGATCGGTTTTGGCAGAGCCCATCGGTAGCAGAGAACGAGAGAAACAACTCCGCAGACAACAAACAGAGCCAGAGTTTGCGGTGTAAGCCCCAACGGCGGAAGTGTCACGTCTATGGTCATTATGGGGGATGTTGCAATGCAATGTGGTGATTTTCTCGCAGCCAGCCACGTAGACTTGGACTAGAATTCATAGAGCTCAGCGGTTATTCAAGGTGAAATCGGTGATGCTATAAAGAGGAAGTGGTCAGAGCTATCGGGTAAGGCGGTGATGAGGTGCGCTCCACTACTGCACCTGCTGCACCCCGTGCACCTCTTACACCCTGCATGTGCATGTACCAGCGTGGTAGACCGACATTGTAGAGTCAACGTCATACCATAGCGCTCAAGCCGCCAGTTGCCCTCGCGCCCTCCGTCTTGTCTTGTGGGTTGAGAAATTCACGCTGGCGCCGCTAGCGACAGGAGCCAGGAGCGACAGGAAACCGCCGTGAATGTGGTGGATTGGCAGCAGGTGAAGGAGATGGAGGATTGGCGCGTATTGCCAGGCGTGGATGAGGGTTTGTGCCTGAGCCATCAGAGCGTGCAGAGGGAGGAGGACAACCAACGCCTTTCTATTATATTAACGTGGTTTATCAGGACCCAGAGTAGCAGATGACCAGGTAGGTTCAAGTTCCCCACCAGGTATGTTTTTTTAAGCGAAAAAACATACCTGGTAAAGCAAATGTACTAGTAACTGGTCTATAACTAGTCGGTAACAAATTATTAATTTTTTTTTAATATTACAAAGTTAAGTTCAGCGCTGTTTATAAAGCTAAGCTCTGTAATAAAGCCTGTAAATTTTGGGCGATATAGCGCTGCTTATAGAGTCAAGCCCTGTAACAAAGCCTGTAAATTTTCTACCATATAGCGCTGCTTATAAAGTTAAGCTCTGTAACAAAGCCTGTACATTTTGGGCGATATAGCGCTGCTTATAGAGTTAAGCCCTGTAACAAGGCCTGTAAATTTTGCACAATATAGCGTTGCTTATAGGGTTAAGCCTTGTAACATAGCCTGTAAACTTTGCACAATATAGCGTTGCTTATAGGGTTAAGCCCTGTAACATAGCCTGTAAATTTTGCGAAATGCCCCATCAGGTATGTTTCTTATGTAAGCAAAAACACACCTGGTGGTCAAATTGGATTACATAAGCAAAAACATACCTGGTGGGGAACTTGAACCTACCTGGTCATCTGCGCTTCCTCAGGACCCTGCACATATCAGGACCATGCGCACTCCCCCACTATTTTTCTACCCACCAACTTTAATACGTGTTTCCTTTATAACAAAGTATGGAGATTCAAACCCAAGAAGCACGAATCATTTTAGCCATTGAGGCTATTTGAACATCTAAAAACTTAAGCCGTCGATCTGCAGCAAAAATCTATAATATCCTTGAATCCACGCTTCGATTAAGAATGAACGGCCACACTTCTTTGCGCCAACGCCGGCCAGCGAACCACAAGTTCAATGAATAAGAGGAGGAGATGATTGCTCGACATATACTCAATATAGTTGCAAGAGGATTTCCGCCCCGGTTAGCTGGTGTGGAAGATATGGCGAATTATATCCTCGAATCTCGCGGAGCACGACGCGTTAGAAAGCTCTGGGTGCATCGATTTGTACAGCGTCGACCAGAGTTAAAAACGCGTTTTACATGTGTTTATGACTTCCAAAGGGCCTTGTGCGAAGATCCTGAACTTATTGGGGCGTGGTTTCGGCTAGTTCAGAATATGAGGGCTAAGTATGATGTTTTGGATTGCGATTTTTATAATTTCGACGAGACAGGCTTTATGATAAGCGTCATCAGCTCTGTGATGGTCGTTACACGCGCCGATCGACGTAGTAAAAGCAAGGCTATACAGCCAGGCAACCGAGAATGGGCTACAGCGATTGCTTGCATACAAAAGTACAGCGGCCAATGTTTGTAGATAGGCTAGCAAGGGTATCACTCGGACTAACTACCAGCCATCGCACTTTAACTAATTAGGTAGTACTATGAAGAGAAAGCTGGTTGTCGCGTTTTTGCTATGCTACTATCCTCCCCCCTAAATAATCTTGCAATCAAGGATACGAACAAGGATCAATACAAGGATATTTGCAAGCCTTCGTACAAGGGTATTTCAGGGATTGTAAGCCAATAGGATCCAGGGCGGCAGCTGACTAATTTTCAAAAGATTTGTTTACGATTTTTGTACAATTTTGTTTACGCACCTATTTTGTACTATATCGTACAAGTAATCAACAATGGATTCTCAACGCTTTTACAATACTTCTACTACTAGAGATGTAAAGCTTTAAATTCAAACGGCTTTTCGATTTCGAGTTCCTTATGCCGAAATACAGCAAGAATTGAACGTTACTCGAGGTCAAATATCGTACGCAAAGCTTCACTCTTTTACGCCTCGCAAATCAAATTGTGGCCGTAAAAACCTCCTTAAAACTCCAGAACAAAATCGACTGCAAAAATGGATAGAAAGGTCGCTTTCTCACAAACGTATTGCTTGGAAAAACCTTCCTCGAGTTTGCAGTCGAATACCTGGCTTAAAAAACGCAAAGTATCAAGCTATTTCTACAGCTCTTCGTACGCTAGGCTATTGTCGACGCACAGCAAAAAAGAAAGGCTTTTCAGATGATCCAGACGTATAGGATCTTCGAGTTCAATTTGCAGAGAAAAAGCTTTGTATGACAAGAAAAGAAGTCATAAATATTGTGTTTTCGAATGAAGTATAGGCTATAGAAAAAGCACATACAACTTCATTCGTTACTGTACAGAAAAATGGCTCTGATCGATATAACGCACCAAATCTTCAACACAAATACAGCAAAGCTCCAGCCTGGATGTTTCATGGCACAATATATCAAAGAAAAAAGAGCCCTGCTGTATTCTGGGAAAAAAAGTGGAAAACTGTTACTTCAGAACGCTACGATCAACATATACTACCAAAGATTCAAACTTTACTTTACGATCATCCAGAGCTTACTTTCCAGCATAACAACGCTCCAGCTTATCGTTTTGCGTATACACAATTGGCTTTAATCAGAAAAAGGATAAAAGTTTTGCCATAGCCACTTTAGTCTCCTGATTCGAACTTGATAAAACATGTGTGGAATTGAATGAAAAATTAGATACAGTGGCATTATTGAGAAGTAGCGTACTACAAAGTTAATAAAATCCCATTTGAACAACTACGATCTATTATATCAAGTGCGTGGGAAGCTGTACCAGAGGACTATATTGAAGGTCTTGTAGATAGTTGGTGGAGGCGTTGTCAGGCTGTTATTGATGCCGAAGGAGGTCCTACTAAATACTAGATCCTATTGGCTTACAATCCCTGAAATACCCTTGTACGAAGGCTTGCAAATATCCTTGTATTGATCCTTGTTCGTATCCTTGATTGCAAGATTATTTAGGGGGGGAGGATAGTACCTTATAAGGTAAAGCATAATTGTTAAACAGGTTAAGTCTAAGGACCATACCTAGTCTACTGTAAGCACCAGTATAGGCAACAGTAGGCAACAAGAGGCAACAGTAAACATCAGTAAGTGTCACACTTTTATAAGTAAAAAGATTCTCTTTTATAGTTATTCTACAATTTTCAGCAATTAACATTTGTTTACTTTATACTTTTTAAAAGTTTCGTAACTTTTTTTTATTATTTAAACAAGTTATAAAGCCCGATAAGCTTCGACAACGTGTTACGCACATCGCTAACAGGACTTGTGCCTTAGGGGCCTGTCTCGGTAAGCTTGGCTTACACAGAGAACCCCTGGGGTGAGAAGGTCACGTGATGGATCATGGCTCTTGAATGATCCATGATCCAACGGATTATTGTTCTGCAATGATCCAACCCCACGAAGCCCTATATAAGTAGATAGCTTTCCCAGTAGATAAAAGCTTCGTGCTCAACTCAAATAGTATTCTTCAGTAGCATACTTGTTATTGAGATCTAGTTTTATATGTGATATACCTACTTCTTTCCAGACCAACCAACCTCGGACCAAGATTTTTTATTTATATTGGATCAGCTAATAAAACCGTAACACTTTAAGCATTTAGTCTCGAAGTACTTGTATCATATACACAATGTCGACAACCAGTTCAACTCCACGTACCTCCAAAAGCGAGCATGTACCGCTACCGGTTCTTCAACTTACTTACTTACTTCAGTAAATCAAAGTACTCAAAGTCTACGAACCTAAACCTTTTGACGGCAATCGCAAGAAGCTACGCGCATACGTATTACAGTGCGAAATCTATATTCGCATGAACTTATTATTTTTTGGATCCCAGAAACAGATTGTTTTATAAGCTGTGTCTTACTTAACA